>JAHXMU010000062.1:1285458-1327564 GCA_019455685.1 Philornis downsi
TTTAGTGCAATTGAATGAAATATTCGAATCTTATTTTTATGACTGATAGTGGACTGTATTGCAATACCTCTCTTAGGATACGAACCTTTCAAGTTGGTCGATTTAGCAAAAAGATGTAGCCCCTTCTGGCGCCTCTCACGCCATTGCTCTAACACAAAGACATTTTTGGTTTTGTACTGCCTTTGGTACTTTTTAACTCTGGAATTGTAACTTGTCTTCCAATTACAAATTGGCTATATCGGCCAGTCTCTTCGGGTATTTCCCTCACAAATTAACAGGTTTCTCGAAATTCATTTTTCCCTGTAATTCCTAATTCCTGCGCTAAAATAGTCTATAGAAATAGGAAATATTAGTGAGTAATACGTTTGGTTCTTTTATAGTACATTAAGTACACAGCAAAAAAGGACGTCATCATTCAATAACAATAGCACTTTCGTAGCTCTCATGAATGCTAAATGACCATAATTCTCACTTCTTGAGAAACTGTTTTTAACAACATGCAGTTATAATAATTTAAAGATTTTTTTAAACGTTGTTTGCCCCTCCTAATCCGTTTTACAATGGTTAGGCTATGCTGAATTGAATATACTTATTGAGAGTTGTAAATACACCATATACATATACAGATTGAAAAATACATCGCGAAAAAATATATGTATTCCTAAGTAGTTCCCCAGAATTCTAATTCAGCGCTGATATAGAGCATTGAAATCCTCGTGATGAAGATTTTAATTTTTTTTTTTGCAGAGGCAACTAAGCATAACCTACATATGCGCTTCAATAAAACAAAGAACAAGCTTTTTCGCACTTATATAAATTTGCATAAAAATCATACGTTTTTCATCAATTCATGGAAACTGAATGAGACTGTACCGATATGAAGCCAAAAAGACTAGCATGACTCGCATGACAAGCTTATGTTACATTCATCGCTGATTATCCACGTTTTCACTACTTCCGGATCATGAGTTTCGGATCTTTTTAACATCTTTTGATGCTGTTTTTCTTGTGTTGGGTATGAACATATTTTGATATTAACTTAGCGTTTTACTACGACTCTTCTATCAACCTGCTCACCTTTGCATTAACGCAAAAGAACGTTGCTTACAACTGGGTAAAAATTGTCCCCATGTTGTTTCGAAAGTCGGGCTTTTTTGATAAGAATTTAACATTTTGATTGAGAACAGTTGGATGAAAAATATAATCTGAGTAGTTTTGAGAAATTGCACTTTTTATACGACACTTGGCCAAATAAATTTTATTGGATCGATCTTTTTTTACATGATTTTCTGCCTACCTGCCAGTTGAAAAGATCAATGAGATCAATCTAAATGTTTTCTGTGGTCCCACATTACTTAACCAAAATCAAATATTTTAAAAATACATATAGAAAATTATGAAAAATATGCAATTTGAAACAAAAAAATTTGGCTTGGAACATTTTTTAATTTATTTAAAAGAATTATTAATATAGGGTGATCTTTTAATCGTAGTTTTTTTAAAAATCGAATAAAACACTCATCATATATTAAAATTTTTTATTGTAATGAATAAATTGGTCTTTGCCATTTAATTTTTAAAGCTAATTTCATGTAAATGTTTTCCGCGGCTCCGTCTCAAAATGTCCATTTGGAAGGCCCAATTTTTTGTCACTTTTTCCAGCATTTCGGCCTGTATTCCATGAATAACGCGTATTATGTTATCCTGTAAGGCTTCAATAGTGTTCCGATTGTCTACATAGACTAACGACTTGACATAATCCCACAAGAAATAATCAAGAGGCGTTAATTCGCAAGATCTTGGGGGACAACTCACAAGGCAAAATCGAGGGATAAGCTGCTCACCAAATTCATCCTTTAACATATCCATTGTTTCAATAGCATTTTGGCATGTTGCACCGTCCTGATGAACCCAGATGTCAACCAAGTTCAACTCAGCCTATTGGGGCAAAAAAAAATTCCTTGTGGTTGAGTAACACATGCTCAATCGCTGAGAACGGCGACGAATTGACATTTCACGATCGTCGTTAACACTGGTCGCTACGGCTGTAATATTTTCTTCGGTACGCACTCTACGCGTGCGAGGCGATGGTTTTATGTCCAACAAAGTAATTTAGGTGCAAAATTTGGAGATAACAGTACGAATTGTTGATTCAGCAGGTCGATTATGACGACCATAAAATGGTCGTATCAAACGATGTACATTTGTAACAGAGCACGAATTGATAATAAATTTCAACTACTTGAAATCGTTGCTCGTTTGTTAGTTTTTCCATGAGGAAATCGCAGAGTATACTGTAAATTTTTTACTTTGACAGATGACGGTTGGACGCCATTACTAACCAGTGCTGCCAACCTGAAAAACTTAAATCTTAAAAAATCACCCTACATTTTGCGACAAATGAAGTCAATTTGCAAAAATATACCTATTAATCGCACTGCACATATGTTCTTAATGTACATGTAAAAAATCCACCCAATGCATTAAATAGGTCGATCTATTTAAAACTCAGTAAAAAAGAAGTTCATAAAACAAAAAGTTTGATTTAGCCATATTTTGTACAGAAGCATTAAATATTACACAACTCTTCAAAAATAATTTTTTTTTTCTTTTTCAATATTCAATTTTTCCCCCCAAAAATCTAGTCTCTTCACAAATTTTCATCCAGCTCTCAGAAATCATTTAATGCGATTTCCAGTAATTTGAGTTATTTCATAATTTTATAGAAAAATTGCCACGAGAAAAGTAAAAATATGCACATAAAAATAAAATGATGTCATCTAATTTTAAACTTTTAGTGTATGATTTTTAAATGGGACAGCTGCATTTACTAAACGTGTGAAGGAAATTCAAAAATATTGAAAACAATTTCTCATATTTCCAAAAAAAAAATAAAAACCAGCTCACTGACCTCTTAATTAATGCTAGCGCTAATATAGCTAACAAAGTGACATTGAAAGTTTTCTATAGGCTTGTCTGTACATTTATATTTTTCTTGAAAATAAGCCAAAAATATAAAAATATTAATATAAAGAATACCATATAAAAAAACAAAAATTAAATCTTCGACATGAGGATTTTATATGTTTTCTTTTTAGGCCATGTAAAATATATGAAGTCTTCTTGGATAATTCGGCAGTGATTGGTAAATTGAAAATCAACATTGCTCTTGTCAATCATTTGAAATACTCGACTGCATTATCGACAATTTAAAAGTTAAAATAGACCGTGTTAGACTGGATTGCGGCTACTTTTGATAAAAATAATATTTAAAAAGAATTGTTCTTTTGCATGTTCAAAAATGTTACCTTGTTGTTTTTTTTTTAATTTTTTAGAAAAAGAAGCTATAAATGAATCTAAATCAAATTTTTTAGCTTGTTGTCAGATTTGTGAAGATAAGTTTTCGACAAGATAATCATTAGTATAGCATCTAATCGACAGGGAAACTCATGACACGACAATCCAATATTTGTCAACTACAATTGGAAATTGTCGTAGGGGATTTCATCCTGAGACTGTGTTGGATGGCGAAGCAATTCGTAATGAAATTCGCTGAATTTTGTCATCGTAGCAAAATCCATTATTGACACTATTATTTGCCTCTTGTGGGGAGTAAAAAATTTAGTAAAAATTTGGTACCGACGGTTGATCATTTAAAAACCCCTCTTAAAGGTTTTGTCAAAATTCTTTCAGTTGGCAGTTTCCTATACTGACGTTTAAACGCCATCTGTTAAATAGTTTGTTTGCATAACTCGATTTGGTCAGTTTATCTGAAATATATTATGCGATTTTTACAAAGAATAGTATCAGAAAAAGAATTTGTCACAAACACGGTTTGCCTCGCTCTGGTCGGCCATCAAAGTGTTCAACTCAAGCTAACATCGATAAATTGAAGGAAAAGATGACCGAGAATCGTCACTTAAGTTTCAGAGAGATAGCCGCTGAACTTTCTGTGACTTTCGAATCAAGTCGTGCCATTTTACATGATCGTTTGTGAATGAAAGCCGTTGTCGCTGAACTAGATCCGAAAGGTTTGAACTTTCTTCAAAAATTTAATCAATTAAAACATACTGGAACGAGTTATTACAGATACCGCATTTTTCAAACGCATTTGATATGTAAATCAGTCAGCAAGCTTCGGAATGGAGCTTTCCAACTGAACCAAAATCGAAAAAAACACATCAAAATCGATCAAACGTTAAACTATGAATTATAATCAAATTTCTTTAATTTTAACTGTAAGTATTGAATAAAAACCTAAATGAAACTAAATGTTCCTAATATTGTTTTTAAATTATCCGCAATTCTTTGAAATCAAAACCGCACGAATGTAAATATTTTCAAATATAACTCAAAAATATTCGTTTATTTAGTTTTTGTGTGCTCTGAAAACAAACATTTGCTAGTAATCATAACTATCGAAAACATCGTAATAAAAGTTACAAAAAGTAATCAAATGCATGAAAAATTAGAAGCGCCTTCGCCTCCATGTCGACAATTTTTGTCAGTTGGTAGCCTTTTAGCACCCAAAAAATTCTTTGGAAATCTGAAGAACCCAATGACAATCGTATTGCTAATGTTTTATGAGACTTTTTACAGCAATGCTGTGGTTGACCTTAACGTTGCCGAACGACATGAGAAATGTCAATCTCACTAACGGCAGGGTATAAACAAAGTTGACCTTTTTGCTGTCTTACACTGCTGGATGTCTGTAGGGAAACATCGATGCCACTAGAAATAGGTTCCTTATGGTTTTAAGTGCTCAATGTCTGCATGTCGTCTCCGTTTCAATTGCACTGGGTGGTCCTACCGTATGAGGATGGATCAAATCCGCAAAAATAGTAGTAAACTCGTACAATGAAGCAAAGGGAACAATTCCTGGAAATTTTGAAAAAATAGAGCACTACAGAAAATATATTTTTGTTTTGAATTTTAAGTTTTTTACAATAGACTGCAGTGGTGAGCCAATTTTCAGCAATACCTCACAAATATTTGACAAATATTTGAGTTTAAAAATGTAGTAAATTTGTTCTAAGCAAACCGTAAGATAGATGATTTTAGGTCACACATGAGCCAAAATTTAATAATTTTGCAAATTTATGCAAACAATTGATTTACCGAGCCATAAAATTTGTATATGTTCTCGCCGACTATCACATTTCGGCTTTTACAAATTCGATTTGTTTATTCTTCGGCGTCGAATTCTCCAGACTTCCCAGACTAAATTCGAAATCCCTTATTTAACGATGGTTCAAATTATCATCCTCAGATTACATTTGCACAACGTTTAAGCATAAAAAAACATATTCTTTCTAATTCACATATGCCACAACTTTGAATCGATTGTCATAATTAGCTACGGCATATAAATTATTTATATTAGGAATATGATTTTTTTTTGTTTGTTGTGTTTATATTTAGAATGTTATTTGATATCTTATAAACATTTTTTCACAATGTGCATGCACATAAATACGAGTATGTATCTCAAACTGTGCGTCCTTCACTTTTCAATTTAGCTCAACCAAACATTCGTCTGTCCGTCCGTTTGTGAGTCCGCCAGCCTACCTATTCATGGCATGCTGCCTACTGTTCAACTCTTAACACACAGAAGAGCAGAAATTTGATACAAAACATATGTTGGTGTCCTGCGATCCTTGCAATTTGTTTCACAATGCATTCAGTCATTGTTAGCGAGAATGAAAATGAATGATAGACAAAGAGTGAGTGTAGGTAAATGAGAAAATTGCATGCCTTGAAAATTATTAGGAAATTTTTCACATTATGTATTTTGTGTCGTTGTTACTGTTGGAGTAGCATTGCTGTATTTGTGTCTGCTAAGGGTGATCAGAGTTTCCTTGAAATTTTACGGTCGGCTTCTGTTATGAGACTATTGAAATTTACCGCTTTTTCGAATGCCAACAATATTTATGATCTGCTTAGAATATAACATTATGTAGTTTACAAATTGCTTGTTTAAAAGAGGGCGAAACAATGATTTCAATTCGTTTTATTCATCGAATTATTATTAAGCTAATATTTAGAAAAACAAATCGGGTAATCAAATCCATATCATTACGTGGAGGGAAACAATATTGCTTCCTGCTATTCCATCTCCGTTTTTTGATTGCATTTCTTTTGAACAGTTGTTTGTGGTAAAGCAGTTTATAAAGGGTGGCGCATAAGTAACGCTAACGGCGACTATATTGAATGCGTTCTTGTGCATCATTTGGTTTTAACTCGTGAACCAATTACATCTTTTATGGGAAAAGATATAACATATGTAAAATTCCTTGCAAAGACCGCCTGGACATCTCTAACTACTGAGAACGTAGCCTGGTGGAAGTTTTTTTTTCGGGGTTTTCCTCAATACTTGCTTTCACTCCAGCAATGGTCACTTCATTTCGAACTGCACGAGGTCTTCCAGCATGCAGAAGATCACAGACAGCCACTTGTTGCCCAAAACGCTGAACCAATCGGTAAATTGTTGGAGCGCTAGTAGCATTTTGAACATGAAAGAAATTTCCATATGATCTGAATCATCGAATGCTGACTTTCAAAGTAAAACTGAACAAATTTGGGTCTTTGTTCTGTGCTGAGCCTTTCCATCATATATTTCCCAAATATTATTTAGTTAATTCTGTGAAGAGACGAAACAAAGACTTAAAGAAAAAATGTATGCACTGATCAAATCTTAACGTTGCTTATGCGCCACCCTATTTATTAGGCGTTCTAAAAAGAAACCATTTATTTTTGCATGAAATTGAAGTTTTTGTTTAGCATAGTTAGAATGTTCAAAGACGTGTAGTTTTATTCGATAATCTGTTGACATTTTGAGAGCAATTCCATTATGTCCCTCTCATAGCCCTCGTCAGCATTAGCCAACAAGGGGTCAGTCGACTTTCATAAGCTTCTTTGGAGGCGAATTTTCCACCAGCAAAATCATTCACCATAGACAGAAATGAGCGGTAATCACTTGATGCCAGGTCCTGACTATAGTAGGTGCATAAGAACTATCCAACAAAGCTCCCGGAGTTACTGACGAGTCACTATTGAAGTGTGTGGCCTGGCATTGCCCTAATGGAACACAATTCCTCTATTAGATCGCTTCTAGGCGATTTATTCATTCAGATGGTTGAATCGTTTATAGTGCAGGTCTGCATTAAGAGGTTGGCGGTGGGAGAGAAGCTATTAATAGATGGTTCCCCGCCAATCTCACCAAACACACAGCAAAAACCTTCTTGTCCGGCAATCGTGGCTTAGCTACGAATTTGAAGATTTTGAACGGGTTTTTGTGCTACGTTCGGCTCCTGGGCGGCGCGACCCCGCATACAGTCGCCTATAATATGATATATAATAATATAAAATGTAATATATTGTAATATAATATAATATATAATAATATAAATAATATAAAAAAAAGAATGCGCGTAAGCTCACTGAATGTGAGAAATTCTCGCATGTCTCATTCATGAGGAGCAAGGAATTTGTTTTTTGGCTTCTGGGCAATCAAAGTAGTGCTTAAATGACGGTAGAATATGACGGTTGGACTTGGCGATTTTCATTATTTTGTCGATATTTTCAACTATTGGTCTTCCAAAACGCGGTGTATCTTTGACATTAAAATTATCTCTGCGGAATCGGTGACAACAAAATTGCGTATAATCGAGCGTGGCGCCATGAGACTATCGTTCGCATGATCCCCGGTTCAGTCCCGCATACAGTCTCCCATAATTATTTCAGCGGCGGTCATTTCGATGTGTCTGACTAACACTTCGAGTGGTCGAGTAATCGACAAGTCTTGTAAATGCTTCTGTGACGTTCGGGATCGTCGTTAAACTGTAGGACTGAATAAGTATAAAAACAGAATGCTTGTAAGCTCACTGAATGTGAGGAGTTCTCCCATGTTTTATTCATAAGGTGCAAGGGAATTTAATTTTTGGCTTCTGGGCTATCGAAACAGTGCTTACATAATAGTAGGATGATGACGGGTGGACTTGATGATTTCTATTATTTTATTGATATTTTCGTCAATCGGTTTTGCAGAGCGCGGTACATCTTTGACATCAAAATTACCGAAATGGAATCAATGAAAACAAAATTGTGTATAATTGAATGTTACATATCAGGACATTTAGCATTTATCGAAAAAGTTGTAAAATATGTCGCATTTTCTCTTTGCTGGTGTCCATTTTGAATGTGTGCTCAAACAATACTGAGTCAAACAATCACAGAAGTGTCCGAGTAATTTTTTGAGAAAGAAAACTCACCTTATTAATGTCATCTAGCATAATCCAATGCCACCTATACAACGTGAGATACAGATTACTAAAACGATCTATTCCGAAAATAATGGACTTATTTGTTATTTTACCTTAAATTTTTATTGATCATATTACCTATATGCATTGCCAAAGCCAAGAAATACTCTCAAATAATCGTTTTTCTATTTAAAATGTGGGCATCATATTCAGTATGATATAGGACGATAATCAAACTAGGATAATTTTCATCACTGCTCGGGCCGAACACCAATAAACTGGGTGCATAAAATTAGACAATTTTACAAAGCCATATAAAATTGCGTTATATTGCGTAATCTTTTTTTTTAGGTAAATTAATTTTATGTTGGTTTGTAAGATTAGTAAAGAACTAGTCGATATTGAAATGTAAAAATATACATCGGCAATTTACCAGCATCTTTTTTGTACGTGACGTCTTATAAATTAGACATTCTTGGTAGTTCAATTAGTAATCGACAGCAAGACCGGGTTAGATTTAATTCAAGTGGAGCAGAATTTTGTTGTAGAACGCTGTAAATGTTTTAGCTTCTTCGAGTTTCATTAAAATTCCGTCAAAACATATGTCACGTGTCTCTCGGTAAAAGTTGGTACTGTGGTGATTTTTCTATGAAACTTCATATAAAACAAAAAGTTGTGGAATTTGAAGCTAAATTTTTCCACCAGACAGTTCTATGTTTGTGAGGAAAATCGTGTTAAGTGGCAACTTCAACTTTTTCTGTTGCTTTCCAACACTGAAATCGGAACAACTTACATTTTTGCATCATATGTTCGATAATGCATTTGTAAAGTTGTGAAATGAAATATAGTAATAAAAAAGACAAAATTTCACAATTTGCAATTATATTATCGGGTACATTATGACGTAAAAACATATGTTGTTCCTATTTCGATGTTGGAAGCCAACGCAAACAGAGCTCGCAATGCAATGAAATTTTTTCATGAACAAGCCATATCTCGTGAACTTGCTTCCCTCATGAAAAAAAAAAACATAGTACATTGCTTAAGCTGAAAACGTTACAATGGGATAATTCATGTGTACGTTTCAATAATTTGCTGAACGGATACGTACACAAGCTAAACTGTCGCACCTGAAGGGATGAACAGCCACATACCATAAATGAATTACCGATGCATCCCGAAAAAACGGCAGTCTGGTGTGGTTTATGGGCTGGTGGCATCATCTGTCCATTTTTCTTCGAAGACTACCGTGGAAGAAACGTTACAGTCAACGGCGAACGTTATCGAGCCATGATGCGCAAAGACCAAAAATTTTAATATATGGTGCAAATTTGAGTGGTTTATAAGATTTTTAAAAAAACTAAGATTAAAAAATCACCTTATATAATCTTGTATCGATAGAGAGATGATGTAGATCAGAAATGGGGAATCTCAATGTGCAGAAGTCAAAATTAATTAGAGAGTACAATTCGGAAATGAGAGCGAAGAGCGCGTAAAAATAGTTAAAACTTACTACAAAAGTGGTGATTCAAATGTGTGCACTTTTCGTGCTTTTCGTCATAGTCAACCTACTGTGGAAGGAATTAACAATATTATAAAGATATTTGGAGAGACTGGAAGCGTTACAGATGTGGGCAGGCCTGTGCACCATCGCAGTGTACCCTCTGCCGAAAATATCGATTCTGTTAGTGAAAGTGTATCGCATAATACGAATTTCAATTTAAAGCGCTGTGGCCGTATGATAACCGACTTTTTTTTTTGGTCTGCAATTGAGGATTATGAACTGAACGATATGTGGTTTTAACAAGACGGTGCCACGAGTCATGTATGAGATTTTCCAGAAAGCGTAATTTCACGTTCTGGCGCCACCACCATGATCATGCTATTTGACGCCGTTGAACTTTTTGTTGTAGCGCTACGTCAAAGGCCTTGCTTACTCGGATAATCCCCAAACTTTGAAGCATTTGAAAACTAACATTCGTCAAGTTATCGCTTAGATACCGGTAGAAGTGTTTCGAAAGTACTTCAAAAGGATCTACTGCTGCAACCAATGCGAAGGCGGTCATTTAAATGATATTGTATTTTGGAAATAATGGTAAAGTCCAAGCATTACAATGAAATAAAAGTTTCATCAAAATCATATTAGTTTTTCCTTTTGCTTTTATTTCACTCATAATTGAACTCTTTCACGGAAATTTTATTGAACGCATTTAAATATTTTAGATTTTACAGCGGACTGGGATCGAACAATTTAATGTCATAGCTAAACAGTCAATGCAAAATGGAAGTTTACATTGGGTACATCAAGCGTTATGTACCAACACATATGCTCGAAGATTTATTCCAATAAAGATTCCTTTCTTTCGTGCCAATCATAGTGACAATAGGCGTCAAATCATTTTTGATGTCAGAAGAGAATCTAATTTTATTATTTTTTTTTATTTTAATTTTTATCATTGTTACAAAATTTAAAATATAATTAATATTTACAATGTTTGAGTTTTTACATTAAGTATTACAGCAAGTTAAAACTACTATTTGGACATAAAAACATATAAATTATTCTAAAGATTGAGGTAAAAAGATAGAGAAAAACCTTCTAAAATGGAAAGAAACTTTAAGTCAGCCTATTCTATTAGCTTCGATGCGAAGCTAATGAATGAGGTTAATTATACAAATTCCTTATTGACTCGTATATTGAAGATCTACATTTATCTTCGAAGCTGTGAGTTAGATTGTGGAAAGTGGTATCAAGATATTCGATTTTGCAATGATTATGTACCATATATGTAGGGTATCTTCTAGGTAAATTACGAATTATTTTTAGGTTCTTGTTTTGTATTATTTGTAGCTTCCTACGATTGGTCTTAGTACTTTTCAGAAACCAAATCTGACACCCATACGTCATTATCGGACGTATACACATTTTGTAAATGAGCATTTTATTTTGAACATTTAACAACGATTTTTTATTTAATAATGGATATAATGCTCTTCCACATTTTAGTGCTTTATCATGGGCGTTCCAAATATGTTCTTTCAAATTCAACTTCTTGTCCAAAATAACTCCGAGGTACTTTACAGAATTTTGAATTGGTACGTCTGATCCCTGTATTGAAAGAATTTCAGTAGGTATACGTTTAGGCGTTTTATTAAAAGGAAACATAATCGCTTGGGTTTTGTCTTGGTTTACTTTTATTTTCCAAACATCAAAATATTTTTGAGCTATTAATAACGCTTTTTTCATTCTTTTGATAATTGCATTAGAAACTTTTCCACTGCTAATGATAGCTGAATCATCAGCATAAAAAGCAACGGATTGATTTGACGGTATATTAAAATCGGATATATAAATGGAATATAGAATAGGAGATATGACAGATCCTTGAGGTACTCCAGCTGGGATATTTCGTGACGTTGAAGTCTCATTACCAACATGTACCGAAAAATATCTATCTTTCAAGATACTTCTAACAATTTTTTGTAAGCTGATTGAAATTTGGATTTATTTAATTTGAATATTATACCGTCGTGCCAAATGGAGTCGAAAGCTTTCTCAATATCTAGCATTATTACTCCCGTGCTTTTTCTAAGGTTTTTATTACTTTCAATCATATTTACGACTCTTTTTATTTGATGGACTGTCGAATGGCCTTGTCTGAATCCAAATTGTTTAATTTGTTTACAACATTATTTTCTTGCGAATCTAATTTATTGCATTGTAATTCAAGTAAAATGTGATTCGTTGTAGTAGCCTTATTGAAATAAATTCAATGGTTTTCTTGGAATTACTAATATTCCATTTTTGGCATACAATTTCAATCTAACAAAAAATTAAGTGTGTTTAAAACAGTTTTCGGTATACAAAGCAATAGATATTATCTTTTTTGCATAGAATTTCAATTAAGCGTAGTTAAAAGGGGTTTCCATATATGAGACAATAAATATTATCTGCCATATATCACGTTCGTATAGATAACCATTCGATATCCTTTTTTTTTTGGATATTTAACCCCTATTTCTAATAAAATCTTTCGAAATACCGTATAAGTCCGTCCTTTGTAATGTTTTCTTTGAAAAGAAAACGGAAAAACACAAAACAGAATCCAATAGAAACCTCCTCCTGAAACAATTTTAATTCATTCTTGCTAAGGGTTACAAATTGGAAACACCTGAATTAGGCTCTTGTAGCAGCCCTCTCTGCAGATTATCTGCAATCGTTCCAAGAGCAGTTGTAAACTATAGTTAACCCCATGATTCAGAGATTAAAAGGTTTATGAGTGCTAGCTATATAATTTGGAAATCCTGTTTGTATGTTGTAGATTAGAGTTTATATGTACTCTTTTTTGCCATTGATACAATACGATATATTGTACCTTCACTACAACAATGTTTTAACTATACTTTTTTCTCTCTTTTGTTTTGCAGATTATAAATTTCCTTTGCTTATGGAGATTTTTGGATTTAAGGACAACAATGTAAGTATGTGTATGCGAAACAACAACAATAACAAACTTAGTGGTAAAAAAAAACTAGAGAAAATTTCCATTGAGAGGCAATACAGAAAAGATTTCTCCTAGAAGTCATTAAAACATTTGTTTTTTTTTATTTTGGCCACATAGAAAAAATCTTCCTTCAGTTTTAGGTTTGTTTACAAAGTATTTCACATTTCAAAATGTTTATAGGTTGATAGCCAAGACACATGGACAGGTGCAAAATTATATTCTGTGTGCAGATACGACCTTCTTGGCTCATCATCAGCATAGACGTCGTGCGTACAATTCATGCATAGTTTGGCTTGGAAAACATATATTTCTGTAGCAATGATAGGACCAACCAACTCTCACACATACTGGCTATATTTAAAGAAGACACCAGTGGTGAGCACTGGGGAACTGGGGAGATGGCCTGCCACTAGATGGCTAAGGTCTCTTCAACAATCGCAATTTAATGGCCAGCAACAGATACTCGTAGTGTTGCCAACCTAACTCCCTTGTCCGCCCGATTTAATGCATTTAAAATACTTGTAGACCCAAAAAAAAGTGAAGAAACAAGCGAGTAGATGTAAAGAAAAGGGCACAAAATAATCACATTGAGAACATTCTTTGAACAATAAAAGTAATGATGGCCATAATAGCTATAATGACGATACGAGTACACACACATATTCAGACTTGTATGTAAACATTATATGCGTGCACATGTCTTATATGGATTGTGTAAATATTTTATGTACAAATAAATCGTATCAGGTGTCTGAAATCGGTGCACACACAAATCCCCCTCTTTCTTTAGATTTTATTTGTTTCTTTTGTGATCACTTTGATTGGCCCCTTAATTGATATTAAACCGCAAAGTGGCGTCTATCTCCGAGAACATTGAGCTCTTTAAGAGATAATTACGCTGAGGAGCAGGACGGTGTCAGGTAACTGCCGACCAAAGAGCATATTAAGTTTACTTGGAAAGTGGTAACCTTAGAGAGTTTATTGTACAGCCCAACACTGATTTTTTGCCACCGATATGTGATCGGAATTTGATTAACTTAATTTAGTGGCCATCATTAAATTCGAAAAAGCTTTAACAAGCTGCGTCCATGTGTATAAATGTAGATTTTTTGGTTACTTTTCAAAAAAAAATTCATCAAAAATTGAGAAAAGAGTGAACTCATTTCCACAAAGAGAAGAAGGGTCTGAAAATGCATGTTGTCATGGAATTTTAAAAACTATTTAACCGAGAATAAAAATTTCCATCAGGTGAACTAACTTACACCTAGCACTACACTCAACGTAATCACGAGGACGGTCCCAAAATTAAACGACCTAACAAAGAAGACATAGAAATGTTGGAAAAACTTTTCTGTATTTTTCAACATAATCTCCCTTCATCCCGATACACTTTTGCCAGCTCCTATACCGTGTTTAAGAACTGTCAAACTCCTTAAACTAGCCGTCAACCGCAGACTCCACCTCTTCATTGTAGGCAAATCTGTTACCATCTACTCATTTTTTCAAATAGAAAACAGTCCGACGAAGATAAATCTAGTGAATAAGATGATGAAGCAATTCGCACTTTAGTTCATTAATTTTTAGCAATCGCAATAGTGGATACGTGAACTGAAGCATTGTCATGATGAAACAACACTTTCTTTTTCGCCAAATGAAGCCTTTTTCATAATTCCATAATTTCATCATCCAAACGCTGCAATAAATTAGCATAATATTTGCCATTGATGATGATGATATTCCTTTATGAAGGTAAGCGCAAGCATAATCCCATGCGCATCCCAAAAAACAGACGACATAATCTTGCTTAAAGATAAAACCGTCTTCTCTTACTTAGGACACGATTCTCCCATTGCAGTCCACTGCTTTGACTGCTCCTTTGTCTCAGGTGTAAAGTGGTGGACCCACGTCTTATCCATGGTTATAAATTGACGCAAAACTTCGTCTTTACTGTGGTGAAACATCTCTAAACACTCTACTGAAACATCTTGACGACCCTGTTTTTACTCTGTGGAAAGCAAGCGCGGCACCCATCTAGCGCATTTTCTTTCTCATCTGTAAATCTTCAGTCAATATACGAATTTTGCAAGTATCTTTCTGAAGGTAATCATAAACATAATCCTAAGCGCATCCCAAAAAACAGACGCCATGACCTTGTTTAAAGATGAAACCGTCTTTGCTTACTTAGGACACGATTCTCCCATTGCAGACCACTGCTTTGACTGTTCCTTTGTCTCAGGTGTAAGGTCGTGGACCCACGTCTTATCCATGGTTATAAATCGACGCAAAAATTCGTCTTTATTGTGGTGAAACATCGCCAAACACTCCACTGACACAACTTGACGACCCTGTTTTTACTCTGTGGAAAGCAAACGCGGCAGCCATCTAGCGCACTTTCTTTCTCGTCTGTAAATATTCGGCAAATGTACGAATTTTGCAAGTATTCTTAGACTCCCTCACATCCATACTAGCTGATTTGGCAAAAAGCATTGATTTTTGTACAAGCAAGTTACAGTTTTGTTTGCTTTGTTGGAAAAGAACTTTGTATGAGGTCCACTGCCTTGACTGATCCTTTGTCTCAGGTGTAAAGTGGTGGACTCACGTCTCATCTTCGTCTTTATTGTGTCGCCAAACACTCCACTCAAACATCTTGACGACCTTGTTTTTACTCTGTGGAAAGCAAGCGCGGCACCCATCTTGCGCACATCTTTCTCATCTATAAATCTTAAGTCAATATACGAATTTTGCAAATATCCTTAGACTCCCTCAATTCCATATTATCTTATTTGGTAAAAAGCATTGATTTTTGTACTAGCAAGTTACAGTTTTTGAAAAAGAACTTTGTATGAAGCGAATCACTTCACCTGAATGAAATTTTGGTACTCGTCTTTTTATACAAAAGTAATGATAGTTTATATGTAGGCTGTCTTGTTGCGATTCCTTATTATCATTGATGACAAGTATTTAAACGGAATTGGAACATAGAGAATATTGATAGATTTTAAACGGTAATGAAATCCGAGTAAATACTTTGCTATCTATGAAAAAATTTTGAATGGAAAATTTAATTTTATAATGTCAAATAATTTCCATTTTTTAGATCAACTGTAATTGCTTTACCGCAATATTTTTTAAAATGTCTCGAAAATATTATCTCAATCTATCGCAAACGAATAAATTTACTGTCTACGAAAAACTTCATATTTACGAGTATTTAACGTATTTTCATTCCGCATTAATATCAAATAACATCTTGGTGTCCTAAATGTGTCCTAAAAATGAAATCTAAATTTAAATTTCTCTTATTTTATACAGTTATTCGTTTTCTGTTTAAAACGATTTCGGCATTTCCACAAAAGTATCAATATTTTGTCATGCATTCTGTATAGATTCCTGGAACTGTCGATCTTAATTTAAAGATAAATTATGAAAAATGATAGTTCTAGAAACGGAGACAAACGACAGCTTGCGCATGTTAATTTTACTACATGCTATTGGCAACACACCACATGAGTCCAATATAAACCAATTGAATCTATTAACTTCGTTATCATTAATCAACTACTGAGTCAGCGGAAAAGAGTTCATGTGTGAAACCACTTCTTTCCACATTATGTTGCCGATTGGTTTTTCGTAAAATTTCTTTATGCTTTTTGTTCAAAAAAAAAAAAAAAAAAAAAAAATGAAAGGAAAGGAAAAAAACACCCCTTTTCCAGTAGGGCCATAGTTTGTACCTGACTGTAGGCATTCTTGTGTTACACACTATACAAGTAAGTACCATTCTGCAAATCCACACACACACACACACTTAAACGTACTCCCCTATGTCAAGGCCTACATGCCACATGTGTACCTTTAACGCCACACAGAACACAGAAAAAGAGGCAGCCGACATGAGATAATGTTCAAAGGAAAACGCGTTCAGATTAAATTTAATATCACTTTTTTTTGCATTCGGTTCTTGGCAACATCGCCCAGGAAATGAGGATGAAGATTTAATGCCGTTTTTGCTCGTCATTATCGCCATTTACATGTTTAGGTATATAAATAAATAATGTATGTACTTAATAGTTATGTACGTACAGAGAGGTGTAACGATTTTACTACCTCTGCTCCGGCCTATGCAAGTGGAAGAAATGGAAGGAATTTGTTGAACACACTCATTAGTGTTTATGGACTAATAGCCTGGCATCGAATGGATTAGCAGAGGCAGGATGTTGAGCTTTGAATCATGGAATTTGTAAATATCTGAGTCGTAGAAAAAAAGTCATTGAGTCATTAACTTTTTAAATCGCTGTGTCATTGAACATTGGACATTCAACGGCTGTATCATTGAAACATTGAATCATTTCAAATAAATCATATGAATTCATAAGAATTAGTTCCAAACTGAATTTAAGGCCACGATCAAAGCAAAATACTTGATCATGGCACCATTAGATCCCATTTGGGTTTGGTCTTGCTCATCACATTTTTTACAGGCCTAAGAAGATTGGATTGGTAATGAAGTCTTCTTAGGCCTGTAAGAAAATGTGATCCTGCTCATCACATTTTGTATAGGCCTAAGAAGGCTGGATTGTTAATGAAGTCTTCTTAGACCTGTACAAAATGTGATGAGCAGGATCGAAACCGAGTGGTGTCGTATGGTGCCATGACCACTTTGGACTTACTTTAACATATAATAGCAAAATACTTGGTCGTGGCACCACAAGATCCCACTCGGTTTTGATCCTGCTCAGACTTCATCTAGCAAATCAGACACAGCTTCGGCTTTACTTTATCATATCATAAATTGTCTGGAATTTTGCAATTTAATGTTCAACAAACCTCTCACAATGAATTGTTGGCTGAAATATACTTAACAAAATAGATACAAACTGCAGATAACCTGTGAGAGATGATCACGGATGATCTTAGAGATTGACACTTGTAATTGAAAACAGTACAGAAAGGTGATTCTCATCCAACGTCCTTTTGCATTGGTGTAAAAGTGCAAAGGCTCCAGAAGGCACAGCGCCAGTTTTTTTTTTATCAAAAACTAGGACCGTAAGGCCAATCGAATCATCTAGTAGCTGGTTTCCTCCGAAGTTTCCCTCAGGATAGCTGGTGTATTGTGGTGAACTTCAAATAGAAATTTTGATTTTCAATTGATGTTTTTTGAATTTCAATTGGAATTCTTCGAATTTCAATTGGAAATGGTGTAGAAGTAATGTTAAATAATTTGGTACCTGGTAAAGCGAATGATTAGAGGGCGAAATGACCTCAACTCATTCCCAAACTTTGAATGGATAAGAACCTCTCCTTTCTCAGTATGAAAGAAGACGGTTGTGATGTGAATTATCAAATCACGTAAGCACGAACTAAATGTAATACTATAAAAGAAACAAAATTATAACTTTCTGAAGTGCCTCGGTTAGAAATTACAGATATAGCACCCACTGAGTTTTCCTAATGTAGACTATTTGTATGTGTGTAACCACAAGAGGCGTGGCGATGTGTATGTAAGTTTACTAAAAACCTACTTGTTGAGTTGAGCTTGTTGAGTTCAACTGAATTTAGTGCAATTGAATGAAAAATTTGAATCTAAAAATATATGGATTACTTTAGGTAATTTGTGTGGGGAAAGAGAAGTAGCTATCCGGTCGATTTTGTTAAATTTTGCTAAGCTTTATAATGGAACATAATTGGCAGAAATTTCACTACCTGTAGTCAGCGATCTGGGCCTTGCAGTAAAAAAAATCAACTTTCAACAGAACAATAGGTAAAGAAAAGTCTTTGCAATGCAGTCCATTGTCATTCTCACTGCCAATTTTATCATATGCTTATTATTTTCTAAATTCGACTGAATTCGTTGCAACTAACTAAGATTTATGAACGGAAAAATAAATGGATAAAATCTCTCTTTTGTGCAGGAAATACCAGGAGGAGCGTAGTTAATTGACCGATTTACTTTTTCCATGCATTATCAAGCATTACAATGGACAACAATTTAGATTACCACAAAATTACATGACAGTTGCATGAAAAAGAAAAGAGAATTTATAAAAAGCTATCAATTTGTAAAAAAAAAGAAAAGGGAGATAGCAGAAAGAGCTGTTATGATCCAAAGACAAAGACAAAAGTATTAGACAAAGTATTAGTTTATGCAATTTTTTGTGGATTTACGACAGTTATCTACCAGACTGCCAGACAGACGCTCAACATAAATATTTGTAAAGCATATTTGGTCAAAACATACCCGATACTTTAAATCCTTCTTCTGGAGAATTAGATTTTCCCGTACCAAATGATAAACATTCGTTGAATAATTAAATCATTGCATAACTTGGTCAGTAAACATTTGAATTTTTGAATCACCGAGTTTACCTTATAAAAGCATTGAGTCACTAAATCATAAGCCAAAGAATTATTGAAACTTTATATCAAGGAATCTCTACGTCATCCAATTGTCTAATATTTGAATTATTGAATCAAGAATTTGTTGAACCCTCTTTGGATCATTGAGTTTTGGATACTCCAAACCTTCATTTTACTGAACCAGAGTTATCCATTTTTCGGGTTTCAAGCAAAGTTAAACATAATATACATAATGCTATATTTTCGATGAAACTTTTATTTCATTAAAATGCTTAGACCTTGTAATCATGTACGAATTATAATGTCATTTAAGTGACCGCTTTTGGACTGGTTGCAGCAGTATATTCTTTGGAGGTAGTTTTCGAAAAAATACGATCCAATGACACTTCCAGACTACAATGTTGCTCACCAAACAATCACTTTTTCCAAATGCAATGCCTACTCAACTATCACTTCTGGGTTCTCCTAGCCCCATATGCGACAATTTTGCTTGTTGACGTATCTACCGAGTGAGAAATGAGCTTAATTGCTGAAGAAAATTTTGTTTGTTGATGAAAGCACACGTTTGAATCACCACTTTTGTAGTAAGTTTTAACTATTTTTAAGCGTTCTTCGGTTGTTAAATGATTCGTATTTGTAAATGACAAAACTTTCACTAAATAAATAACACTTCAGATGAAAGGTATTTAACAGCTGACAGCCTTGCCAGATCGGCGGTTTTGAAATCACCAAATGGATAATCCATACTTGGAAATTTTAAATCAATAAACCTTTGGTGTGCCAACCAATAGCTAAAGTTAGAGTAAAGCAACTAAGAATGGGCAGAGAGAAGGACATAGTGACCATCAAGATAAAGCAAGAAATCAAAAAAACCATCGACTGATAAACATGACTAGAGGAGATATCACCAAAATTAAAAAATTTCTTTTGGCATAGTTGGGCAATAAGATGTGTTTCAAAATTCGTACTAGTAGAATACAATCAAGTAAGGAAAATGACATAAATGCTACAGTCGGATAGGCTAAAATTATGAAATTAATTTTAAGGCAAAAACATGGCAAACTAAACTGTTTGAAATTTGAAAAGTTATTGGTCCAACAGAGTGAATACAAGCCAAAAAAAAAAAAAGTATAGCCTCTCTCTGGTGTTTGAAGACAAAGCTGTGAAAATTGGCAAGCAAATGCTACTGGCAGTGAATACAGTAAAATTCAACTTATCATTTATGTTTTATCCTCAAAAAGGTAAAATTACGCTTACGAAATAATGGGCACTTGGTAGTATTAAAATACGTGAGTCAAAATTAATTATTCTACCATACAGTTTTTTCAATTCTGACAATAACTGGTTAATATCGCGCATCTCTGTTTATACCCAAATTTTATGCCATTTGTTGTGGCAAATTATCAGTACAACGGAACATCCAGGGAAGATTAAAATATACGCTGTTTGTGATTTAGAAGTAGTGAAAAATTGTATAAACACGATCGTATGATAGGAGAGATGCTGTCATTTTTGACATCTTTTCATTGCCTTTTCACCAGATCCTCTGAAGCAATAAAAAGTCTTTAGATCATTTTTCATCACAATTTTCTTCTTTCGATGCGAGTTCACATAACTAATTAATTTAACTTATGTGCGAACAACAATTTCAAATACATGTTAAATAATTTTGAGTTTCTGTATCGAAAACAAAAAAAAAATCTAAAAATGTTTACTATTCTTACGATGACTGCCGGTTGTAATGCCTTAATTTCACCGGTTTCTTTAGTGTAATAAAAATAGCTTCCCCCGAAGTGGAAAATATGCTTATACGGTATTTGTGGAAAGTACGGAGGTACTTATGCCGTGACTTCCACTTTTTTATTGGGCTGCATTTATCTCAAACCTGCATGCAAGTGGTGATAGCTTAATTGCAACTATAGCATCATTATTGAATATTAACAAATATAGGGCGGCGCATAAGTAACGTTAAGATTTGATCAGTGAAAGATTTGATCAAAGAAAAGTTATGGGAAATGCTTTGGAAAGAGCACGTCAGGTAGAAGCAAACAATGATGAGCACCATTTGAAAGATATTATCTTTAAAATATAAAGTGAACATATTTCCGAACTATTTATTCTAAATTTTAATAAATGACAACATTAAATAAAAGCAGAAAGAAAAAGGTTATACATTGAATAAATCTTAGCGTTGCTTATGCGCCACCCTTTATTTTCATATTTAAATTTTAGAATAGCTTATTTCAAAATCTTTGTAAATCCATTAACGAAGTTTTAAATCTCTGATTTCCAATAAATGTCATCTACTATTTAATTATAATTACAAATTGTGGCAGAGATCAATTGCATCTGCTATTCTGCTCAACTCGATCAACAGATGGTACCCAATATTTGAGGTGTTAAATTCCAATATATTGGCATCTGTCAAAACTCCCTCTTATAGAATTGAACACATTTTCACCGTCATCTTCGCCTCTCATAGTTGCCCACATTGGTGAGATGCTACACTGCTGCATGTTGCATTCGCTGTAGGGTGCAATAAACATTTCAGCAACGCGTTTAAACACTTTCACGGCAATGGTGGCAATTGTGTGTGCGTTTGTTGGTTGCACCGTGTTCGGAACAGCTGCAACAATTTTTTGCCGAATCCATCGCTGGGGCTGATATATGTTCGTTCGCAACGCGGCGTGGATTAGGTGAGCATCTCCTTTACGAGGCAAATAAGGCTGGCAACGCTCAAATGCTCTGAAGCGCAAACGATTGACAGCATATGAGGCGTAAAGTCTCACTTCCTTTAAATTGAATGTTCATGCAACAACCTCCATGCAAATGCTCGTGTG
This sequence comes from Philornis downsi, assembly GCA_019455685.1. Lineage (NCBI taxonomy): Eukaryota > Metazoa > Arthropoda > Insecta > Diptera > Muscidae > Philornis > Philornis downsi. The sequence goes on from JAHXMU010000062.1 coordinate 1,307,419, forward strand.
TCTGCAATCTTGTGTGTGAGTGGTGCAAGTTTTTTCTCTTCATTTTTGTACGGTTTCGTGTCGCCGCAGTTTAATTTTTATCTTGTTTATGAAGTTGCAACAAGTTTTTAATGAGTTCACATGTTAATTATGCAAATTTTTTTCTTTGCCTCTGCTTTTGGCTTTCGGTTTGTGGTATTAAAGAAAATTATCGGGAAAATAAGTACAAACAGATATGTTTTAGATTCTCGTTTTTTTTCGGTAGACTTTGAGGAAGTTGAGCGGAATTCGTTGATACGGAAAAGTGGATGTGAATCTAAGGAATTTTATAAGCAGATGATATGGTTAAGCAAAAAGTTTATGAGGGGAATTATCAAGAGAATCGTAAGAAAATTCCAAGGCGAATAAGTATTTGCAGATTTTGTCGATTAGTTGTGATGTCAGAAACCGACCATAATGGTGCGCTGGATGTTTATGTTATGCATATCGATTGAATCCATGCATTTGTATCATTTTGTAAAGGAAAAGCTACCATTTGTACATCCATAGACATGACATTTGTGCCAAGCCCAAACCAAAAGTATGGAATAATAGCAGGGAAATACTTACATTTTCTTCCGGGTTGAAATTCGTGAAGTATTGTGAAGTTAAAAAAATACAATACAAAAATCGACCTTTTTTGAAAAAATAAATATTTTGGCTGAAGTCAGTTAGAACATAAAATTCAATACAAAAAATCGCTAAAAAAAAACGCTTAGTTGGAAACGCGATAAAATTTCGCAAACGAAATGTCAAGTCCTTAAAAGTCATAATATTTAATCATATTTCGTGTTCCCAATTTTTTTTTAATAAAATTACTTTTTGTTTTGGCGCTTTTTACATTTTTGTAAAACATTGCATAGTTTACTACACTACTATATACATATAGTTTAAGCCTACAAAAAATTTCCTTTGCATCGTTCATTCCCGAGTAATAAACAAAATTATTTTTTAGCGATTCTTTAGATTTGACTTTAACTTCATTTGTTAGCACCATGTAAAAGACAGCGCTTAAGGAACCCAAAAAAAAATTAGGAATTTTTCATGACGGAAAGCATTGTTTCTATGATACGAGGGGCTTTTCTAATCTTTCCTTGCTTCCCATATTGATGTTTCTTGTTTTGGTATTTGCGTAAGATGAATTTCGTTCATTGCAGAAAAATTTCGAATACAACGAACTGTGCTCGATTATCATTAAGGGAAAATTTTATTCAAATAGGACGCCGATTTTTAGAGTAGACACTCTCTTTATTTTTGCAAAAGCAAATGAAGTGACGTGAGGCAGAAGCAACGTGAAACACTCGAGTGCGCAAAAATACCATTCGGAAATTTCCGGCATTGTTCGAAATTGTATACAATTCTGAATTCGATGCCGGTGTACGTGCGCTAGGTTAAAATGCAAGATTCAGCCAAAGCATAGACGAAAATTGTTTGTTTTTTTATGACAAAATCTTATGTAGCACTGAACAACGATTATTTTAGGTTTGGATTCATAGGAGGATTACATAAAAAAATTTATACAAATTATATACGCAAAGTTTGTGCTATATTGGAGTAATTTCAATTCCAATACAGCAAAATTTGCCGTACATAATTTGTTTCTATTTTTTTTTTATAAAACCTTCATATGAATGAGTTATCAAAACCTAAAATAATCGTTGTTTAGAGGTACATTTTGAGTTTTACTAATTTTTTCCGGTCTAATCTCTAATCATACATATTGAAAATGTGGTCCATGTTTTAATATAGTCTGTAACCAAATGGAATGCCCAAATTTGTTTTTACTGCATTCAGAAATAACAGATTGTATTGAAATTTGATTATATTTAATACGTACGATTTAGGTAGATTAGGGATAAAGCCTTTGGAAAATGGGCCACTCTGGCCTATGTTTTGATGAAACTCCTTATAAATAGACAGCCTTAGTTTTGATTTAGTTAGGCCTAACTTTCAAACAAATGGACCGTTCAAAGACTGCTTTGGAATTTGTTGAATCAAAGACAAACCATGTGGGAAATGGATTGTCCTGTGCCCCATGGTATGATATAATCCCCTACAAATGGACCGTCCAAGATTGTCTTTGCTGCTTCTACAAAATACAAATCGCAAACACTTTGGCAATACTTGCATATAATATTTGACAATACCGGCCAAAAACAAACATAGTCCCATATTTTGGACTAAAAGTGGTAGTAGTTCCAAGTTCGAACTATAGGGTACATAAAGCTATAGCTTGCTAACAAAATTTATCGACTCCTATTACTTCATGGCAGAAGTTTACTCGCCTATTCCAAGACGGCAGTGGTAAATCCAAGTTTTGATGTGTGCATTCCAAGTTTGGCCACACTGCTTCCACAGGATGCACTTTGACTGAGTCGCGCAACAATACCGTTTAAAAGGCATCATGTCGATTTACGCTTCCATAGATCCCCTTAGAAACGGTCCGATCAACGTTTTTCGTCTCCATTTTCGTCAGACACTGTTTTCGGTAGTTTCGGTATATCAGTGGCCATAAGGAAAAACGACTTAAGTAGAGTTAGGACAAAACGGAAATTATTTCTTCATTATTATTATTATTATTTTACTTGATTTGATGCATATTTCTTTGCAGTTAACATTCCAAAATTCCTTGTATTTCTTAAGTTATAGTAATTTTCCAAAACAGTTGTCTCTCAATATTTCCATAAGTATAAATAGGGTTTCTGTTGTCATTGCTTAGATCCTTAAGATACATGATGGCAGTTAAGCCTGATTTCAAAATTTCGTTTTCGATAAATTCCGAGTTAAGTTGTGTTTTCTTGAAAGCACAAATATTTACCATGATGATTTAAATGTGATAGGAGAAATTTTATTTAGAATAAACCCTATCAGTACATATTTTAATACAGCCGTAATGCCAATGTGACTAACTGAGGCGCAATGTATGCGCGACTATCGTTCGCATGATCGCATACCAACCGCATAGAACCAACCACCTATCAATATTTGAGCGGCGATCACCTCGAAGTACCTGACGAACACTTCGAGTAGTCGACTAATCGACAAGTCTTGTAAATGCTTCTCACACTGTAACGTTCGGAATCGTTGAATAGTGTTCGATTTATATTCATCATACGAATCGGCCGAAATTCTTTGGCATATCTGTATTAAATTTGAAGAAAATTCTAAAATTCAATTCAAATTTATAAAGAGCCCATGTTAGATACTTTCCGTGTTTCATCAGGTAGGGTGGGGTAGAGTATTATACATTCACCCAAGATCTATTATAATATAGCGCTTGTCTACTTGTTATTCGAGAAATTTAATATAATCCATAAATGTTGCTAAGTCCACCAGGTCGATTTTTAAATTAAGCTAGGTACTATTTTCTTTTCAATTGGCGGCATTGCCTGTTTCCTTTTTTTCTGTATTGGCTTCCAACTCTGAAATCGGAATATCTCGTGTTGTTACGTCATTACATATTCGATGATATTTTTGCAAATAATTGTAGAATTGTGTCTTTTTTTATTGCTATTTCCTCTTAAAAATTTACAAATGTATTATCGAACTTATTATAACACAAAAATCGTCGATTTCTGTGTTGGAAAGCAACAAAAAAGTGTTGGCATTGCCACCTGAGAAATTTTTTCCCTTGCGAAAAAACATGGCACTGCCCTTTTTTTTATAGGGATCTCAGAACCAGCCTTTACTTTAGTGATAGAAGCTGCAGCGATTAGATTTGGTTTTTGTCATCTGAAACGGGAGCAACATGCTGTTGTATGCCACCAATATTTTTAGCTCTTGTGCTTGTTTAATAAATGTGTAGCCTCCTAGTAATAGATATTTCGATATATCTACAATGTGCGAATTTCTATACTGCTTCCTTAGCAGTTGTGAAAATAGCTCGAGCGACTGCTTTGAGTCGCTTCGCCATCGCATGTTTTCGCAATATAACGAAAAAAGGACTTCCTCTGCCTTATCGTTACACATGCATACATATGACAATCTATAATGACTTTTCGATCTTAGAAAATCGTCTACTACCTCCCCATCTCTAACATATAATTTTGTTTTTTTTTTTTTGTTCTACGACACGTTTGCCTTTTTGCCACTTCATATTCCTGTTCATAATCATAATTTATGATTTTTGAATATTTAGTAGGAAATATTTTTTGTTTCCTCCGTTTCGGTCTCGTATGAAAAATTAATGATTTATAACAAAATAATCTACATACACGAATACACATACATACATATGTGCCAATGTATGTAGATTATTCTTTGCATTCATTGTATGATATTTTTTCACAAGTCATTGCACTTTTATAGTACGGGCAGAGTGGGTCGGTCGACAGGGTCTCTTCGCCTTCATCATACTCGTATACAAATAAACTTGAATGTCTTTGATGAAGCAAGAACAAAAAAAAAGCAAAATGTAAAACCGATTTTATTTTTATGCTTTTTTTGTTTCTTTGTTCCTCTTCGCCACATCTACGACTATTTCGTGCAACATTGCTCTCGTTAGTGGCAAGGCAGTCACTTCATCCCATACGAGAGCATTGAACATTCCACCGTCAATACTATTCCCCAGCGTGGCAAGTGAACTGGATGGCATCCTCGCTGGGAAGCGGTAAGCGTTGTCATCTTGATATCATTAGCATTACAACAGGAATTATGTTTGCTGTTGCTGCCACTCTGCTGATATTGTTGCAACATTGTTCACGTTATCACAATAAACAAACGCTTCATTTAACCTATAGTATCGTTAGTAGTAATCGTCCTCTTCATATGTTGTTGTTCTTGGTTGGCATCAGCGACATCATGATAGAGCGAGAAAAGAACACAGAGGAAAAACATACGAAAGGAATCGAAAAATACTAGAATTCGCCCAACTACAATAACAAAAACGAGGAAGGAATTATACTTTACGGAGAGAAGATGACGAGGATAAAAATGTAAATATGCGTTAGAATCCAGTACATACTCGTACATGAGCCACGTCGACAGGAAGACTCATATGCAGATGAGATGATGACGATGTTCACTTGGAGCTTTTGAACCATGAGTATGGGTTTTTCCATGTGTTAGAGGCAGGGTGTGTAATTAGGAAGAATGTATCACGGAATATCCTGTAATTTCCATGAAACCCTTCATGTCCAAAGCATATTTGGTCTGTATATTTCTAAGAAACATATAAATTTCAAGGAGACAGTTTTAATTCAAGAGACAGTACGATTATGTAGCCCTTTGTTTGGCCCGTACTTGGTGTTAATAAGTGTTCCTATTGGATCCAATCATTTTGTTGATAGGCGATCTTTAGCGTGATTTTTGTCCGATAACTTTTGTGTTGTTCAATATTAGATACTTGTTTTGTAGTATTCTTTCACATTAAGCCAACAATCATGTCTCTCTGTCTTTTTGCGGTTAAAATTTAATCTTAATGAAAGATTAATATGCCCCAGTTACCACCACACTCAATTTTTTAGGCGGAAGAAACGGCTGTATAAAGAGCAGCAGAGTGGGGATATAGAAAAATACGGAGAAAGGGATAAAGCCTGAAAATTCTATAATACCAAGAGATCAGAAATAAAGGATATAAGACATGTCTCTCCTCCTTTCAGGACAGGGATAGAAATCTGGTCACAGAAACGCAGAATTCGCTGCAATCATGGAGATGGCAACACAAGCGAGGAAATCACGTCAATTCCGACGATGGCGTAAATTACCTACTACCGAACCAAAACGAAGTTGGAATACTACCAGCACTGCGGCTTGAAAACAATAATGCTGCAAGCGCTGATGACTTGTCGGCAAAGCTGTTTAATGCCGTTGCTGATGAGCTAAAAAACCAAGCATCCGTTTATAAACCCGATTTACCTGGGCGACTGCGAGGCCAATGATTGTCCTTTAATCGTATTGTATACCGCGTTTAAAAAAGACGGTCCTAGGCTATGCATCAACTAACACTTTACTCTAAAAGACCATTCTAGCTAACCTGATTTGACTTTTTCGCTGCGACCAGTTATTCACATTACGACAAATTCTGGAGAAGATCTAAGAAACGCAGGTCGACAAATAACATCTTTTTGACGACTACAAATTCACTCACTTTCTCTTTGATGCAGCGTTCATGGAATGTGTTAGTTGAAGATCGAACTTTAATCGACGAACTACATCCTTCCTTATCGTCTTTAACCAGAAGCTGTGCTGCGACTTACCGCTTTTTTAATGTAGGCCTAATACGTAAATTAAAATTAAATTTTCGTTTCCCTTAAAGAATTCAAATTTATGATGTTTCCAAAATATGCAACTGCAGCTCTTCACGAATATTTCGTTTGGGAAATGGTATTACAGGGATGATTACGCTGCAGTTTGTGACGGGACATGTTTTTATTTACCACGAGAATTGATGTTTTAGAGAAATAATGAAACATCAAACTTACGAAATTTTCACATCATTTCCGACAATCTATTTTCGTGTAAAGATAAGTGTACTAGGATCAAATAAAAATTTGATCTGAGTTTCAAACTAGGCTTTAGCAAGAAAAATTGTCAAGCTCTAATAAAAGTTATTCACAAACAATAACGATTTTATAGGTTACAAAGTCTATAGCATTTTGAAATCGGTCAATTACTTTTGCTCCAAAGTAGGCAGAATTATTCCGTCTTCCTATTTACTATCAGTATTTTCGCGAACTTCAATGTTACGACGGAATATGGTAGAATTTGCAAAATAAAGATCATTTAACATATAAAACCAATAAAAATTTTTTTACACCAACATATACGAAAACTTTCCGTTAGAGTTATTAGCAAGTAATGCAAATATTGTAGTTGTTTCATAAATTTTGTCGAAAGAATTGCTAACCTAAAAAGCCCGCTTAAAGGGACTGTCGCTAAGTTGGCACAACTGTTCTCAATATTGAAATGAAGTTAGCAAATTTTTGCGAATTTGTCAGTTCATCTCCAGTGTGTTTTTCAGTTTTTACAATGAATATATATTTGCCATTTAAATGTTGTATTCCAAAGGGAATATTGCGTGCCAAATCGCCAGAAGGTTTACGTCCATATGAGTGGTACAGTGCATGCATAAGTGAGCGAGATGTGGCGGAAGGTTTGCTTCGTTCTGGACGACCATCAATGTCTTCAACTGAAGTTGACTTTGCTGAAGTGAAGGAAATGGTGACTGAAAATAGCTATTTAAGTTCGAGGGAGTCTTCTGTGACTCAAGACTCAATTTGTACCATTTTAAACAATTGCCTGGATACTAAACGGCCGTTTCGGTTCGACTAGTTCCGAAAGACATGCCTTTTCTTTACAAATTCGAATAAGAATCAATTCTGACTTCACTCCATATAACTGGTGATGAGACATGAGATGGAGTGATGCCTTCCAACTGAGCCGAAACCAAAAGCCTCTCTTGCCAGAAAGTCACACGACAAATAATAAATATTGCCTGGATGTTTGAGAGAACACAATTCGTCGAAAAACCAGGCTTGTGAAAAGAAAACTCACGGATTTTGCACCATGAAAACGCACCATCTCATAAGAGTACAATTGTGATCGAACAATGATCTTATTTATCTGCTATGGTTCCGGGTGACTTTTTTCTGTTTCCGAAACTCAAATTACTACTTCTAGCCACCAGTTTTCAAAAGATAGAAGATATGAAAGAACAATTGGCGAAAACTTCGAAAACTGAAGTCTTTTCTGGAAAATGCTTTTGGGAAATATTTCGATGTTTGAGTTCTATTAATTCGGAAGGCGATACAATTGATTTGAATGAGTAATAAATATTTTGTGTTTTATAGAGCAATCAATCGAACAGTTGATCTAGAGGAATAAGGCTTGGTACACAGATTATGCTAATGTATGGATTATGCTAATGTATGAAACCTTTTTCGTTAGCTGGTTTAATTTTTTCTTAATTTTTTTGTTTCGTATTTGTTTAAATATATTAGCTCATGTGTGCGAAAAACTAAACTTGGCTTCTACGTTTGTGGCAGCCAAAGCAATTGAAAAAAATTCATTGATTTTCGAAAGCCCCTCCCATATTCTCATTCGATATATCGTATATGAATTCACGTCTTATTGCTTAGGGCTTGCGTCGTTTACGACGATTCGATGAGTTACATCCGCATATCAAGGAAATTAATTCTAAGCGACTCCACATTCTTCAAACATTTTATGACTCATTAAAACAACGTAGACAACTCGCTTTTTCTAAGAACTTTTTATTACTTACCAAAGGTTTAAACTACAATTTTATATGCAAGTGGTGAGTTGGTAACAAATATCGCTTTCAATATAGTAGAGAATGCAGGAAACATAGGTTAAGCACAGGTCAATAAAAATTATTTTATATGTGTATACGTTTACAACTTTAAAACATTTTACATCATTTATAAATTACCGGCATTCTATTATCTGCTCTAAAGCAGAGTGGCATTAACTCATTTCAAATATCAACAGGTAGAATGAGAAATTTCAATTACAATTCAAATATCATTGTATATCCTATTTAACTTTTCAACATGTCATCCCTTTCCCGTTCGCACCAGTTGTACCTGTCCTGTTGATGACGGCTACGATAAGTTATGTAATTGAGAGAGTCATTAAACCGCAAAAAGGATACAAAAAAGACCTTGATGAGGTCAGAAAGGCAAAACCGCAAAAGGTTTAAATAATCAAGAGATAAGTAATTGGCGCCAGCGGCACAGATTTTAAAGTTTGAACAGGTATATATGCGAAGGCAATATGAAACATTCTGTCTGTAAATAGAAAGGTAGCTCGTTAGTGTCATAAAAATCTAAGTCTTCACCACCGAAAATTTCTTAAACATATTTGTGAAATGACAAAGAAAAGGCGACAATTCCTATATCAATTTTGTACACAGTTTCATCATCTGTACCAAAGAATATGACTTATAATTCATTTATAAGCATTAGAGTTTTCTCTACCAAACAAAATTTATATTACACCATATCTAAGGCTACGATTTCATTATGCAATTGATCACCACAAAAATGATAAAACGACTATGGGAGTTAAGAGAAGCCGCATTTCTCTCGGAAGCGAAAATTGGGATGATCATAGCGGCCAAAGGAAAAGTTAATACTTGATTGCTGTGCAAAAGTTCGATCAACGTTGTAATAACTTGGCAGATTTTAGTTTATATTTTTACAGGTTATAGTAATTCAATTGCAAATGTTCGAAATTACAATAACTTAACACTCAAAGTTGCAAATTATGAAAGAGATCTAGAGCGTATTAATTTAGGCATTCGAATTTGCGTTTGAGATTTTGGGCCATTACGGTGGAATGGGCCTTATATTGCCATTGTATATGTCTATAATATCAGCATTAAGGGGTTGGTGTCACAGGAATTGAAGGAAATTATTGAAATGAAATGATGCTGCATCGGAGTTTGCAATGTTTTCTTGTAAAGGGTATCGTACGTAACTTATATGAGGCAGATTTTAATATCAAAACTCAAAGGAATGAATGTATATACGAAGGCGATCTCAAAACCAGCCGAGCAAATAAAGAACATACAAAAAAGTTGGGAAACATTTTCTTTATTTTTCAACACGATCTCCTTTCAATTTGATACACTTTTTCCATATTCAATACTCAATTTTTCGATATTCAATAACTTCTCTGCCCTGTTTATAGTAAGAATTGTTAATAGCACCTATACCACCCTGTTTATAGTAAGAACTGTGAAACTCCTTCACATTTTCATTGTTGGCAAACCTTTTACCACCGAGCCATTTTTTCAACTGCATAATAATGCTTTTTTCCTTCCTGATGACATTCAATAAAAATAATCACATGTGCTTCCCAAAAAAGCAGACGCCATGACCTTGCCTACAAATGCAACCGTCTGCGTCTTCTTTGTACGCGATTCCCCCATTCCAGTCCACTGCTTTGACTGTTTCTTTGCCTCAGGTGTGAAATGGTGGACCCAAGTCTCATCCATGGTTATAAATCATCGCAAAACACTCTACTGAAACATCTTCACGACGCTGTTCTTGCTCTGTTGAAAGCAAGCGCGGCACCCATCTTGCACACGGCTTTCTCATCTTCAAGACTTCGGGCAGTATATGATGTATAACACTTTTTGAAATGCCTATAATTTCAGCTACCTCACGCACCTTCAACCGACAATCATCCTACATATATATTATTTTGTGGATTTTCTTAACCGTGTCTGGCGTGGATACCTCAATTGGTCGAACACTCGTACGACCTCGATTAAACTCTGCTACTAAATATTTTACTGTAGTAAATGTAGGAGCAGACTCCCTCAGAGTAGAATCTAGCTCGACTTTAATACTGCTGCGACCTTTCAAATGGAAATATTGAATTACATGGCTGTGGCCAATTTTTTTCATGTTCACAAATTCACTGAGATCGTTAACTTTTGATAGTTCAGATAAAAATATTAACAACATGCAGCCTTACAACTTAAAACATATGTTTTATAAGGTTGCTACTTTTCACCAAAATAGTGTTTTTTTTTAAATCACTTTGAAATTTTACTGGCTGAGCAATCGACAGGACTATTAAATGTTTCTCAAACTTGGGAATCGTCATCAAACTATAAGTTCCTTTCAGTGGGCCTAAATTAGAATAGAATAGAAAAGAGTTTAGAAAGCTAACTGAATGCGAATCCTAGCCATGGATGGAAGGGAATTTGTTTTTCCTCTTTTTTTTGTGATGATGGAGTCTATATGCCTCAACTTCGGCCAAATAATGATTAAAGTTTTGACGTTTCATTTGTGGAAGACGTCTCGTTCCACTCGATTCTAAATGGAAACTGCCATATAAATGAATACCGCCATCTAAATGAAATACCACAGCTTATTATTGCGTGCTTAGTTCGCTTTGTTCCTTCATTCGATATTTTAAAAATATATATAAAATGAAATTGCATTTCTCTTATTATATTTATGGCATCCGTTTTGGCGCTGAATTTCTTGTCCTTTCTTCTTACATTTACATTTTCTTCTATCTCTCTCTCTCGCTCTCTCTTTCTCACTGTATAAATTTAGTTACAAAACAAAACCTAATGACTGAGCTTAAAATCTTAAGGAATAAAAGAATAACGCTGAAATGAGGCAATCATTTTCCTTCCTGGGTGAGGAAGAGGCCGGTTGGATTTAATAAATACAATACTTGCAAACATTTTCCATTGTTGTTTGATCCAAACAGAACAATAAAGTTGCAAATAATCATCATATAATGCTAACGCCCTTGACATAATCATCGACGTCGTCATTTTCATCACAAACCGCAATGAAAGCAGACCAAAATGATTAGAGAAAACTAAAGGACGTCACAGTGCTACGGATTGTGATTGAATTACTGAAGTGGGACACACTCAAATTAATGTTGCTTTTGATGAAGGGCTGGCCGATCCAAAAAAGGCTGAGTACGTCTGATTGCATGGCAAATTTGTTTATCGCTATTGTTGTTATGGGTGATATGGGTGCCACAAAGGGACTAATTTAGGCGAGAAAGGTTTTTCGCTCAAGAGTCCTGTTGCAATCCTTTTTGTGATTAACGCCTTTTGTTTTAAAATTCTATGGTATTTTTTGTTATTCACTGGAAACAACATATTTCCCAAAGTGAGTACATAACAATACAAGATGTACTGAAACGTCAACATTGGGGAAATGTTTGTTAGCAGAAAATAAGATATTATTGTATCCTTTGGCTGTCGCATTTTCCCATGCACAAATTTATTACGAGTGCTGGCTATAAACTCAATAAGCATAAGTGCTTTGTTAGCAATATGGTAAATAGTTTAGCAATTTCCAATTATTTCGAAGCTAAAAAACTCAACTTTGGGCAGGTGTGAATTGTGCAGACGTTAAGAGCCAACTTGGAAGATTAAACTCCTATTTTATGACTTCAGTTACCTTCAATGTTGCACAAAACAACATTGGGAATTAACATGAATATCAAGCTAGCTCGTATGCTAAAAGAAAAGAATCAAGTGCCATTTATTTAATCCTAAATAAGTCTGAAAATGACTAATCACTTATCCTGAAAAGAGGGCCCATTTTATTAATCGTACTACAGTACTACCGCTTCTTTGAAACATACTCGTAAGTGGTTTTCCTTTTAGAGCATTTGGTGTATTACAAAACAAGAAAATACCACCGTCATCTTGCCTTGAAATCAGTGTTTTAAAGTGATCATGATACTCGTATCGCAATGCGGAAATACGAGACGAATGTTATAGTTCTACTTGGGTGCGATTATGTAGTATTTTAAGCCTTCTTTTGCGCCCCCTTCCCAATCAGGCGCCCGAAGATTTAATTCTCTCTCCTCTCTCGCAGCTCATGAGTAAGACATAAAAGAACTTTTCACATTCATTGAGCTTGCACTTATTCAACTCTTACGAGGCCTACAGTTTGACTACGATTCCGAACGTCACAATTTAAATAGCATTTACGAAACTTGTCGATTATCCGACTATTCGAAGCGGTCGTCAGATACATCGAGGTGACCGTCGCTCAGATAATGATAGGTGGGAGTATCGGGGATTAAACCCACGATCATGCGAATGATAGTCGCATATAACAGCCATCGCGCCAAGGTAGGGACTCAATGAACTGAAGGGGGACCCAAAGGGAATCTAGTCGTTCCCCTTTCATGCTCTTTGTCGGCATATAGCTCATACACAACTCGTCGATGTTGATGGTGGCTCTATATACGAGTATTTTGCGATGTACTCGTACTTTTACATCTTATACGTCCATGACTGTGTAAACTGACTCGTTCGTCAAGGAGAGGCAAAATCAATGTCTGGTTTTGTTGGATTTTTGATCGCCGATAGGGGGATCTGTTCTTGCTTAGTTCAAATTAACGTTTATTTGAAATCTAAAATGTTATTTTAATATGTACCCTGACATTTTATTTACAATAATTTTATTTACCACACCAATGTCATATTAATATATTGACCGAAATTCACTCATTATACTAGATTGAAGATCTTCTGCTCGTCCCAGCCAGACCTCTTTCGCTAAACCCTTCTAAATTTTTTTAGCAAACTTCAGCAATTTTCGTACTCTGTTCCATCAGCAGCTGCAAAATGGTTAGTACATTCCACTATCGATATATGATCATGGGCTCGACCACAGGTCCAGCCAAATGCATTTTTTATATCCTGCGCCACGTTCTGATTCAAAGTACGTTGAGTTTATAGCTTAAACATCCTCTAATTGTCGATCCTTTTTAATCAATGGAGAGACTGCAGTAACATTATGAAATTTTCGGGGTCTGTGTCATTGACAGTGGTAGAATTACCCAGCGAAATAAATGCATCCACCGAAGTTAAAATACATTGCAATTTTTGCAGCAAAACTGGAATAACTTACGTCATCATCAGCGAATTTAAAATAGACTTGTCATAGAAAGGAAGTGGTTTTTATTGTGCGTCTTCTCCTCATTTGCATGAGAGTTGTTATTGCAATGAAATAGCAGTCATTTTGGTCCAGTTTTTCATTTGACCAAAGAAATTTTGTTTTTAGACTAGAGTTTTGTGATCGAAAGTAGACCTTAAAAAAAGATTCTAGCAACTGTGATTGTGTGGCAGTCGAATCCAAACACATTAATGGTATTTCAATGTAATTCAATTTAATAAGAACCACTGACTTTGTTCAGATTTGGGAGCGGTACAAAAATGTTTCTTTGCAAATGATAAATATGAAAATGTTATTCCTTTTTAACGACTTCCAGCTTTTTTTTTTTTTTGTCAATAATACCAGCATTTATCACTCATAAATATTATTATATTAAATATTTTTATACCCTACTCCATTATTCCATATATTAAGTTTGTATTGATATGTATAAAAATCCAAAATATGGATGTTATACCACACAAAATTTATACCGCACGGCTTACTATCAAATTCTTTAATGCGAATCGAATTGCCATTATTTGATACTCCATCATAACTTCGTTGTAACTGCCATCTGTTACAGCTGGCAAAACAACCTCGCTACCGTTCATGCACCTGCATTGATGGGTAAATAATTCGAAGCGTCTATAAGTATCCCGAACTAATAGCTGCTGAGAGAATAAAATAACGTCTTGTCATGATTAGAGCCAGAGTACGTTTTCCGTGAGTAATGGGAAACCCACTCACAGAATGATTAACTTGCACACATTGCCATGGTGGATGAGCAACGTCCGTTTACAAATTACATATGAGACATAACGAATGACACACAATGTTGTGTAGCTGCCTACGAACTTAGCTCATCAATAGTAGGTAATGTGCATATGGTAGATTACGCACTACCCACGTGAAATGAGTTGCCACCTGCACATTTAATGCAGGTAATGTGTAGCTTTTCGCATCACCTACAGCCGTATGTTATCCAAGGGGTAGCACGTGGATCGCACATGGTAATTTTAATTTCTTTTTTTTTTTCAAGGCATGGAAACCCAGATAAATCTCCCTGTCTCGAAATTCCAGCACTCAATTGTGAAAATAATCTAATTTTGCGAAACTCTATAGGTAAGGCTTCACATAATGGCAAAAAAATATACAAAAAATCGCCTTTTGAAACAAATTGCTAAAATACCTGTGACCTAAGGCAACGTTCAGCCATGAAAATAACGTAATTTTAACCTCCATATTCCCTACATATAGCATCAAATAATTTTCAAAAAAATCGCTAAAGTACGAAAGATTGATAAAGTTGAAATACTGCTAAATACCGTGCAAATTACATCATTTTGCAGAGTTCTAAAGAGACAGCAACAAAGTGGAAAAAATCGCCTGCTCAAAAAATCGCTATATTGCAAATATGACATGTTCTAATAACAGTAACTTTTGACCATATAGTTTGTATAATATGCAAAAATAATAAATGCGCAATTTTTTTGCCAGCTTCGCTTAGTTCGAGCCACTTCCATTTCAACTATAATTTTATGACTTTTGTTACTGTTTATTTAGCAACTTTCCCATTTATGCCAAAGCCCCTCAAAAAAAAAAAAAAGTAACTTTATGCTAGTCTAATCGTATTTTTACGATTTATTAAACACAATCTACTAGAGTTCACAACAGTTTATCTCAACACCATAAATTATTCTGCAATTCCACATTCATTTACAGAAATAGTTGAAAGTACTCGTATAATAAACGTGTTTCATCGATTAAAAAAAAAAACAAGAAAGAAAACGAAATAGCTTCATTTGATAGACTGACGATGTGGGCTTTTAATGAATTCTTTTAATATTTAACGTAGATTTTTAATTGCTCTTTTACATCGCTTTCAGTTCTTTGAAAAATTCTCACAAATTAATGGCAATTTGTTACACAGTCGAAACCCCCAGCTGGAGCATGTTCTTCATCAACGGCAACATCATTAAAACGTGCACATATGAACGTTGAACGAACGCCCTTTACCTTCTTGTGCACGTTGGAAATGTTCAATCATCCCATAGATCTGATATTCATTCGCACATAGCTTGGCAAGTAAAAGCAACATCTTCATTTGTAACCAAATCAGCTATAGATTTACACGTAAATCTAAAAAGGGAATTTTGATTTCTCATTTAAAGGCTCCACGTAACGTTGCATGGTACCTTCTCAATTCAGCTCAGCCAAGCAACCAACCTACAGCCTTTTCAGACATCATCAGGCACTACACAAAAGCTTCCGTTCAATGTGAGATCCCTTTTGTTTGCATCTTCACTCACGTACGCCTCCCAATACCGCCCACAAATTTATTGTTTTCCTTTTTAGCCATAAGCGAAAAAAAGAGAAAAGGTTCCCTTTTTCTTCCACTTCATCTTGGCCAAACAGCATTTCCATTGAATGGGAAATCTCCTTCGCAGCCACCGCACCGTCATCATCAACGTCGTCATCTTCGGCATTTGAGAATCATCAAGAATTGGTTTTGTGGCCTTTCATTCATTCAATCTATTTCGTCTTCTTTGCATTCGTTGGGGCGGAATGAGACGTGGCATAATGATTGTTCCGCATCCACAGAGGAACATGCAAAGACATTAAGTCGCATCTGGGGTACGACGACGCACCCAGATGCGTGAGTCTATTATTTTGTTTGCATTGTGGTTATTTTAATGATGTGCCATAAGTGACGTCATTTGTTGTATTTTCTCAGCATCAGCATGAGTGCGTGTGTGTGTGTGTGTGTCCTTTGTATATATAGGAAGATTTCTAATATCAAACATGTACACTCATATACTTGAACAAACATATCCCTTTTAAATGTTTGCCACAGCATTCATAGATTGGCGCTTTTGTTTGTTGAACTAAAGGGTTCTCTAATAAGATCAGGTGGTCCTTAATATCCTGTATAGATAAAAAAAAGAAAACAAACTGAAATTATAAAATAGAGAGATAGAGGTGTTCCCCTAATCTAATTGGCTTAAAGGTGCCTCCTGTTCGGTGACGATTCTGAATGTCAACATTTGAAAATATATATAATATATTCAAAAGAAATCGATATATAGTTTCGATTTGCTTCCCTTTCTGGCATCCAAATGAAAATTCTGCCAAATTTTGTTTTTATTTCATACATCAGTTAAATTACAAATAATTTTGATTCCGAATCTTATACGCAAAACAAAAACACACCCAAATTTGATTCCGAGTTTCGATTGTGAGACCTTTTGTTTATGTTTTATTTGCAATTCAAAACCAAAAAGTTTTTTTAAAAGGCTTGAAATGGGTATTTGAGGCATTTTTACCTTCCGTAATTGCACTTCATTTAGAAACGTAGGCAACAATTCGTTTTCAAGTTAAGAAAGCAATTGAAAATAATAGTTCCATTTAGGCCACTTGAATCAAAATATCTGTTTTATCAAACTTTACTCATGCTGAAATTTCTCTCAGACAAACTAACCTACTGTCCTTATGCTTTAGCGCAATAAAAGTTTCTTAATTATAACTTACCGAGGTAACCGGTCATAATTTACTGCCCACCGCTTGGAAATTATAGGTAACCTATAAATTTTTTTTCCAATTTGTGTGTGAAGTTGGCTGGGGGTTTTGACAATTCTGATCATTTTCGTTAACAAAACCAAATACTTTGCAACACTGCAGATTACTAAATTATATTGAATATAGTGCAATTAACGAAAAGCACGAGTATAACAATATGTGGGTCAAATAAGATAATTTTTGTGGGAGGTACCCGATGAGGCGTGATTATACAATCAATTTTCCACATTTTACTCAATAATGTAACGCAACATAATCGACGGGAATTTGAGTAATTTTAGTTACTCCCAATTAAGGATTGCAGACGAAATTTCGTAAATCGATGAATTTGTATGAGGATACCAATGTGGACGTGACAATGTTGACAATTTTGATTCCCAGAAAAAAGATTCTCATCGCGCGATTTGATTAAATTCAGTGCAACTACTTGATATATATGAATCTGAACAGGCTATCTGACTGATGTTCTCGAATTTTTACCCAGAATTATAGAGCAGTTCAATGGAAAAAAAAATTCTTTCCAATTGCATGGGAATCAGCCAATTTGCATGGGAAATACTAGTAGAGGTGTGACAATGGGGTCTATTTTGGTTCTTAGACACTATTTTAGAAAATCTGTAGTGTTATCAAATTCGACTGAATTTGGTGAATGTATTAATCTAAAAAAATTGGGAACATCGGCCATTTGTATGCGAGGAGGAGGTACCATAGGGAGCAAAATGAACTGATCAACTCTTTTAGATAGATTTTATCAAGAAGGACAAAAATCTAGGTTGCTGTAGTCTATGAATTAACAGATACAGAAGAAAATGAATTTCAGAAAATCGCCCAAGAAGGGTGACAATGTAGCCAATTTTTATTTTCGGGCACTATCTTAGCAAACTTTTAATGCGTACCAAATTTGAAAACAGAATATACGAGATAAATCTGTCATTTGTATAGAAAGTATTAGAAAGGGATTAGGTAACCTATCGATTTTTTTATCATCGACAATTATGGAGCTAAACAAAGAATAAAGATTCAGGTCACTGAGGTCTTCCAGTTGGAGATAAAGGAAAAATTTAAATTTCGTAAAATCTGTTTGTAACCTCAGTGTGTACGCGAGGTATCAGATGAGGTGGGCTTATATAGCCCATGGCTGAAATTAGTGTACAAAGAATGGGACGCTAAGAATGTATGGGTTAAATCTGTCATTTGTGTGAGAAGTATTAGAAGTATCTACGATTTTTTTAGATTTTACCAAGAATTACACATGGATCGATGGAATGGGCAATGGAATTCAAATCACTGCAGTCTACGAATTAAGAGTTGCAGTGCCTTTTGTGGAAATCGGTCAATTCTGCATGGGATGCACCAGATGAGGTGGTCACATATAACCCATTTACAGTCCCCGGCTACGATCTGAGAAAATATTAAGCTCTCTCAAACTTTATTAAGTTTCATAAAAATCTACCATGGATATCATTAATTATCAATTTCCTTTGGATGAAAATAAAAAAACGTCTAAATAAGAATCGCTAAAATGAAAATACCACAAAACCTTCATTAGAGTTATCCATTCGTCGCTCCTTTTGGATATATGTTCATATTTTAATTTTGCATTTTTTGTTTTTATTGCAGCGGGTTTTTCCAAAATTGTCGTTGGGTTTATTGATAGGTAAAAGGCAAAAATTATTGTTATTTTGTCTACTTCGTTTCTGAGATATTAACTTATTTGATTTTTAGCGATATTTTTGACATGTCCAAAATAAGACCAGTTTTCAATGGAAATATCGAAGTTTAGGAATGTTGTTTTACTGTGACGGAAATCTGTCCGAGAAATAGTTGAAGGCGAAGAGCTCCCAGGATGACCATCAAGGTTCTATCGGTGAAAGTCACGTTCAACAAATGCGAAATATGGTGCTCAAATCCCATCTATTAATAATTAAGGATATAACTGATAATGTTTGCGTTTGAAATTGATCAGTCAAATCCACTTTAGAAAATGTCTTGGGCTTTAGAATCATCAAATCACGATTGATACCAAAAAAATTATTACTTTTTTTTCGAAAAATGTCGTCGCTTTAAAAACTATAAAGTAGTGACATCTGACTACCATCATGATATGAGACTCAGGGCAATGCTAATGATCCGGAAAGAACCAATCAATTGAGTGAATGTCGAATAGTGAAGATAGACCGAAAAGATCGACCGGACATTAGTCAAAAATCCGAGTTATATCGCTGGCAGTTATCTTCAATTATTGTGGTGTTATGAATTGTAAGTTTCTTCTGTCGAGATAAACTGACAAAATAGAATATTATTTAAGCGTTGTGCATCATTTGCGTGAAGCTGACGGATTTATGGACAGATAACTCTTGGTTTATGCACCACTATAACACGCCTCCTCGTACTATATTTGTTTTTCCTGAGATTTCTGGCAAAAGTTCAACAATTACCGCCCTGTAACCACCTTAAGTGTCTGATCTTGCACGAAGTGTCTTTTGTACTTCCTAAACTCAAAAACTGACCCGAGAATATCGTTTCGTATCGATTGTATACATTCAACGTAACTATTTGGCGTGATTCGAGAGTTGGTAATTCTTGGTATTCAAATTTGAGTAAATTAATAAAAAAAATTTTAAAGATATTAATATAACTGGTCCTACTTTTTGGATGCTGTAATACATCAACCAGTTAAAGTTTCAAATAACTTTTCCCGTATAACTCTGTCAAAAGTCCCCCTGGACCACCTTAAGTCACACTAATTCTTGTTCACCAAATTTAAACAAGTAACACATCCCTATAGAAAACCCCTTTAATAATTTTCCAAATCAGCCTCGTTGTACTCGTTTCCTTCTTTCCCCAACGTGCACATCTTTGTGGGCCACCTTCTGTGCTATTCATGTTTTGAATTTGGCACGCTGTATGCGTCTTAATGAGCCCCTCATCACATACGCGCACAGCAAACATATGGGGCGTGTTGCCCTCTTCTGTCTCCCTTTCCACCATCGACCGTGCTATGGGTGGAAAAGGCCGTGTGCGTACGTGCGTGAGTGTCGTCGGTGTGCCTGTGTGGGGCGCGCAACTAACGTGATTGTAAATTACACATGTCTTATGCAGATGTCAATTCCAACGAAATTTCGAACAATAAATAATTGACAATTTTTTTT
>JAHXMU010000062.1:1327574-1383529 GCA_019455685.1 Philornis downsi
GATCTAGATTTTTACGGCGATGGGAAATGTATAAATTTCAATATGTACAAGTTTCAAATGGATAAGTTTGAATATTTATAGTTTTATAAATGGAATGAAAAACTTAATTTATTGTTCAACACATAACAGAGGATAAACAAATGTTTTTCTAAAAACTTTAGATGAAGCTTCTTTAAACCAACCACTCAGGGCACTGTTTTGAGTCGGGTGAAGAGATTCAAAGTAAATGGCAATGTGCTCTAAAGGCCATGCTAGAAGATAAAAATTAATTATCTTCGGAGCTTATTGTGTCTCCTAAGAAATAGATTTTGGAGTATTTCATATTGAGATGTTTTGTTTTAATTGTTAGGAATTATAAATGGGAATCGAATCAATGTTTTCAAGTACCTATGGTAATGGATTTGAAAGTAGTTTAAACGTTTTTCGTTGGAAACAATAAATATGCATGCATTGCATCCTTATAAGTGGTGCAAATTCAATTCTTTTTGAAGGACTTTCATCTTTTTTTTACTGGACATCTATTCCGATCTATGACATATGGCCCAGCTGGGCAGTTGTTTCATTCTCCCGATAAGGTAAAAAAAAAAAACAAAAAATTTACAAACATTTTCGTACTTCTAGTCGCAAGTTTTTCTTTCGTTTTGTAGTCTAGCGTAATTAGTCAAACTGACCTGACTTCAAACTTTGATGGCAAAAGTTAAAAGTTGCTAACTTCCGAAGGGAAGAAAGAGATTCGTCCAATGAAAACTTACGATGCCATCTCTCCTCTTCTTAAAGATAACATTGGTGCTGTTTTAATGATATCATAATGCTCTGTTTCCCATAGCAGTCATCACATGTAAAAGTTCTTTCCGCGTCTTTGTCAGAAGTTTGATTTACCACAAACACCATAAACAAGGACTTCTTTTTTTATTTTCTTTTCTTTATTTGACGTTGGAACGACATTCCTCGCTTTAGCATAAAAACTGTCTATAATCTGTACGTTTGATTTATTACGTATTTAATATAAAAACTTTATGCACTTCAATTGCTTTCTTGCCGTCATTCTTGAAGTTATGTTTTTTCCTAGCCGTTTCTTCATGAGCACTTATCGAGGCCAATCATATTTTCGAATATGTTGATTTTCGTTTATTTTCCATCAAAAATAAATTCCTTGTAAGAAATGCAGAAAAAAAGTTTCTGCCAAATTTCGAGTACAACAACGAAAAATGTTAGCCAGCGTTTGTGAAGCGCTTCATGTCATTGCTGTTGTTCTTGGTGTTGTTTATATCTCATGGATAAAATCTTAAAGTTTTATATGGGTATAAATCAATCATAACTTGTGACACATTCTCTCATACGAGACGTTAGTACTTAGACTCGTACGACATGAAAAACCATCACACAATGTTGGCTTTGTCAGTTGTTGGAATCTTAGTTTGGCTAGTTGCTTGGTTGGTTGGCTCCATGGATTTGCGTGAGAGTGTAGTCAAGAAAGGAGCTTTCGATGGGATGACTTGAATTTAAGCGACGACCTGCATTTCGTTTCCGCAATCATAATTAAATGTTAAAATTAAAAAAAATTGCATTGCCATTACATCTGATATTTTGAGGACTTAAATTCCTTAAAATGGATTATCACCACATTTATCGTGCGAAATTCTAAGTTATCTGGATGAAAGAACACGCCCTCCACCAAAACACGACGTTTGCTGAAATTTTTCTATAGGACAGCGATCGATGCGACGGAAAGTAATCGATATGAATAATACAGCCTACTTTCGAAAAAAACTAAACGATAAATAGCTGAAAGTTGTTAATATTCCGACTAATTCAATAAAAGTTTTTTTTTAACTAGGTATTGTATATGAGTTCAAGGAAAAGTTGTTTGATCTCTTTGAAAAGGCTTTGTACTAAAAGTGGCTCGTATGTTTGAATATCGGCCGCATGTAGAATAAAATCTCTAATGCTTTGAGTTCCTTTCCATCCTCTCCAATTTTTCGCATCAATTTATCATATGGTGTTAAAAACTTGGATGGAATTTTGTTTCAAATTTTCTGCGTTCTCCATCGGGTTTATTTCCGTCCATTTCAATCAATTCAAATCATGGATGACGGTCTTATTTAACGATAATGAGCTCTAAAGAAGTGAGTAATTCGACGTGAAAGGCAGCAAGCATTCCGAATTGTTGGAAAATGTTGAAGATTTCATATTGTTCCAAATCTTTGAGAGACATCTAGGGCGTTTGTTCGCAGTCAAGCAGCTGCTTCAGTGTCGAGAAATCGTTATAAATTACTTAAAAAAGCGGAATTGCGACGTCCCACATCGCTTGCCTTACTCTCCAGACGTCATTTCTTTCGACTATCACCTGTTCCGATCCATGATGCTCAGACCATCTTGGCAGCTTTTTCATTCATGCGACAACTTTTAATGCGGACGACATGTGGATCGCCCACCATGGGAAGTACTTTCAAGAATAAGTTTGTAATCATTTTTCTACAATAAAGCATTTAAATTTTGAGAAAAAAAAAACAAAACCGGTTTTTGACGTATGTAGATATCAGAAGAAACAAAAATTCGAGAAAAGGTTTTTGTCCTTAAATTGCAATCATCTTTTTCCTGGATTTGGTATTGTCATGCCTTACAGTCATCGCCACTTTTGGTAATTCGAGTCAATGTTTGAGAATACTACAGTAATATCTTCACATTTTCTCATAATCCATCTGTAGGGTCATTTGATGTAAAATGATTCTACAATATCCCCCCAAATAATACCTTTGGATCAGCATCATTCTACAAAAAATTGTCAATTTTGTTTGAAGCTTCGAAATGAGTGTGGAAACGAAAATCATATATTATCAAGGGCAGGTTTTGACATTAAATCGCAAACACCGTTCTGGGCTGACGTTTGTTTAAGCTTGCCGCAAATTCACTTTTGCTAATTTGTCTCAATGTTTGAGAAAACTGTAGTAACATCTCTAGCTTTCCTCCTGTTTGGTGTAAAGTGACACCACATATCGTCATACGTCAAGAGAGACAGACGTCTTTAAGGTTAGATCTTAGCGCTTTGTATTTTTTTTTTTTTTTTTTTTTTTTTTGAAATCATGTTTTAGCTGGAATATGTGGCCAATTTGTCGATTTACCGGGTCTTAAACTACACCGCATAGATAAGAATTTAGTATTATACATAAAGCTCCCGAAAAACATATCTATACGTTTCTTATTGTTAAACCTACTAACACTATCCTAAGCATATTTCCTGCAACCTAACGTGCTACCCTTTATATGTGTAATCAACTTTGTGTAAAAACTTTAGCAAAGTAGTTATAATGTCTAGTACGCCATGTGTTAGTGGTAGTGTATGCGTGCAATGAGTATGTATCATATCTGTCTATGACACTACTCACTGGCGTCATTGTTTATTCTCTGACAGGCTGATCGTTAATATGGGGATTTTCTCTGTATAACAGAATGGCAAAAACAAGGCAAAAGACAGCTCTACAGATACTCAAATACTTGTGTAGATGACTAAACGAATGCAGTTGTAGATGTTGTACAGTGGCCTCATAAAGTAAAGACACAACTAAACATTTTAAAAAATATTACATGAAAACAAACAAGTTTGGAAAATAAATATGTTTTGCAGTAATTTATGACAAGACAAGTAAACCTGATGAAAAAGTATGCAAATCGTGATATGAATTATCTTTTGATTTGCACTCTAACAGTATGCGATCGTTTTGATGGTTTACATATCGTATTGCCGAATCGTAGAAATATTTTCAAACTTGCCACCAACGTGCAAGTGATTTAACAACTGAATTTTGGGCACGCAGGGCTTCAATAGTGACTGATTTTTTAATATGCGTCCCATGCTGCGAGCAGACATGTTGCAATTTCGCCAATTGAACTGCGCCTTTGTCGAGGGTTACGTTGAATTCTGGCATTTAATAACTTTGTAGCATTTGAATACCATTTCGATAATGTTTTCTAACTACGACGTAAAACGATATGCTTGCAAACGGTATAACCGACTCACGTCTGTCAAAAAACGAAGGCGCTTTCTATTGCCGTTTAGTTGCTACACCAGCTATGTTGGCAACACTTCCAGTGCCTACCCCTTTTTTTACAAAAGAATGCACTGCACTAAACTCCTATTTTTACCTTAACTTATGTTAAAACTAACATTCATAGGTGACGTACGATTTCAGTGTTGTTTTCAATCTGTTGTGACCCGCAGTTCTTTCTATTTTAAAAAATATTTTCAAAAGCTGTCCACTTTTTGTGATCACTGTAATATTTTATGTAGATATGTTAAGGTTTTTTACCACATAAAACACTTTGCATTTTGTTAGTTTGTACAAATTGTCATGTCGAGACAGATATATTACTGACACTGGCTTAAATACATACAGACATTTATAGCAATCCATAGCTTATGGGGCTTTATGCGAACATTCGAGTATACAACTCCCATATTTCAAAGTTACAACACATATAACGGAATACTAAAAACTTATAGATAGATTGTAGCAAACGATGACGCTGATATATTCATTTCCAGCTGGAGTTTTGTCTCCACTGCTGAGGGAATCATTTTGGTTGCCAAAACAACTAAAAGCGGATTTATATTTAATTCGAAACAAACAGAACTAAAATGAAAGAATGAAATATTCCTTACTGCGTAATTAAATGCTTTTAATCCCGTGGATTTTGAACTGTGTCATCTTAGAGAGGCAGCTTTTTGATAACATCATTAAAGACGATGGATCGTGATACATTAATATGTACAAATGGTAAGACTATTTCTCAATTTAAATTATGCAGATACTCGTATATCGAATCTCTGCAACATTCCTTTTTCTAAGTTAGCAGCTTTGTGATAGACTTCATAGTTAAATTTTGCATCATAGCTGTCATCAGTGTTTGAGCTACGCTTGGTTTTTGTATGATGCAAGCAAATGACATTAAAGAGGTTTTGTCGAGCAAAGATTTTGTCGGAAAAATATGTTTCAAAGAAGGCCGAGACCGATTTGAAGTCGAAAAATATCCCGGACGATCAATAACCTCACCGATAAAACTCATGTCCAACAGTGCGGAGATTTGCAGCTCAAAAACTGCCAATTAATCATTGTCGGCTTTGTTAATATTGCCGGCGCTTTGAAAAGAACGAAAGACACCATCTTAAACGATATTTTTGGCCTCAGACTTGTCAAATCTCGATTAGCGTCGAAAACACTCAATTTCGGTTTTTTTAAGAAAGTCGCGTTGAAATGTATGAAATTATGATTTTTAAATCCAAGAGCCCAGTAAATATCGGCCAAAATGTGAAGCAAAACCGAAAGAATCCTACCAAGGGCATGCTGACAGTTTGAACAATCATAATGTGCCATCTTATACTGATTTTAGTTTTATAGAGGGGAATAGTATAGAGACCTATCTGGCTTGTATAAATTGGTATCAAGCTGCAAAGCTTCAAAAAGTCGCGTATGCAGTCGTTCTTACCATTCTTTGTTGCATACGTATACGACCGAAACGCTGAGCTCTAATTCAAGTTCTAATCCAGATCCAGATCAGGGCATTTGTCAACTTTTCATCGTCTAATGAAGACAACGTTATTTTAGTCACTGCGATGGTTAAAATCAGAGATAAATCTGCACAATATGTTTATGCGAGAGCATTATTGGATTCCGGTTCACAAGTGAATTTTGTAACCGGGGAATTTGCTCAGCGCTTGCAACTGAAGAGAGAAGAAAGAAATCTCAGTCTAATTGGCATTGACAAAACAAATTTTTCTTCGAAGTGTAAAGTTCAAGCTTCTGTGAGATGTGGAATGAACGCCCATGAATTTTCATTCGACTTTTGGATTCTTCAATCGATTTCCAGATATCAGCCTGATCGGTACATTGCGACTACAGGTAGGAACTTGCCAAGTAGTATCAAAGCCAACCGGATTTATAATTTTTATCGAATCTAATACACCATTTAAATAGCCTCCTTTCATCCTTACATTTAATCTATAAAACAATAGATTTACGTTTATATTCAGATCAGTTTGGCTTGCAAAATGTTAAAAGTTCGATTAGTATGGTAAAGCGGTTAATTTTTTTTTTTTCTTTTTTGATAGAATTTTATGTCACGTTGGTTCAAGATTGCTTTTCATGCTTTTACCATCTGTCTATTAGCTGTATTTCTTTTATTAGCTATGCCGAAGGTTTCAAGAGAAAACTACAGCATACTTTCATGCGTAACATAAAGAATGGAATCAAATACGTATATGAAACCTTTAGTTTGCTCTAACCTGACGAGAGTTCCTGCGTTGAGAGAGCTGAAATCTCTATATTATTTCCCCTCAATGGCTGGCACTTTGCAAGCACCGAAGAATAATAAAGATATTTTAATTCGCTCTTAGTCACAAAAGATAAATTGTGTGACTGATAAGCCCGAGCAGATTTTTCTTAGTCGATAGTTTGACTTCATTGTAATTCTTATCCATGCAATTTACCAATTAATTTAGAAATATAAAACCTATGACAAAATATTCTCTAGAATAATGCGACGTTTTCAGACTTCATTTAAATCTTTTCTTTAAACATTTAGTTTCGAAACTCCGGAGAGTACCTGAGATGAACAATTTGAAATCTCATTATTCTCCTCTATGGCTCAAATAGTTCATTCTAGTTTATAGTTTATTCTTATTTGCTAGGGTTTGAAGACAATTTGGTTCAAGTTCATACTATATACCATTAATACATCAGTACAAAGAGGAGAAATATATAAAGGTTTTTACTCTGTCACGCCTTCAAAAGATAAAAAGTTCCATTAATTGGTAAAGCAAATTTTTCTTGTTTGATAGAGTTTGATGTAAATTTTATCAATTGTAGTCTTTTTACCATTTATTAACTATACGAAACCAATGTCGAAAATTTCTAGAGAACACCACAGCATTCTTTCAGGCGTACCTCAAAACATCGCCTCAAATATTGGAGACATTTAGCTTATTCAAAACCACGGAAAGTATTTAAGATAAGACGACTGAAATATCAGTATTATTCCTTTCTATGTTTGACTCTTTGTGAGATATTCACAAAAAAGACAATACTATGGGGAAGCAAGCTCTGTCTGAATTCCAATAGGTAAGATGTTCCCTTAGTAGGCTCAAAAGATTTTTCTTCTCTGATAAAGTTTAATGTCATTTTGGTTCTTGTCAAGGATATATAACAACTTATTAGCTATGTAAAACTAAATCCAATAACAGCGTGCTTTTAGGCGTAATATAAATCGTTTTATTAAACATTTGAGGCATTTAGCTTGGTCGAACCTTCGAAGAGTACCTGAGATAAGCGCATTTTAACCTCATTATTAGCATTTGGGGCTAAAAGAGTTTACTCCTATTTGACAGAGTTTGAAGTCATTTTGGTTCAAGTCCGTACTATTTACCAGTTATACGACAAAGAGAAAAATGTAAATGATTGAACTCTGTCACGGCTCAAAAAGATAAAAAGTTGAATAAATAGATTAAAGCAAATGTTTCTTGTTTGATAGTGTTTGAAGTCAATTTTTTTCAATTCTATTATTTTTACCACATATTAACTAATCGTAAATTTCTAGAGAACACCACAGTACGCTTTCAGGCGTACATTAAAACATCGCATCAAATATTGGAGAATATAAAAGCAAGATCTCTCTGGGCTCCAAAAGATAAGATGTTCTCTTAGTGGGTTCAGCAGATTTTTCTTGCCTGATAGAGATTCATCAAACATTGGAGGCATTTTATTTGATCGAGCCTGCGGGGAGCGCCAGAAGTGAGCCAGATCGTTTCCTTATAGTTTCCTTTATATAGTTTTTCTCAAAAAATTCAATTAATATCACTGCACTACCACTGTATTTATCAGATTTAGCATGGTGTGTTTTTTGGCTATTTCCAAAACTCAAAAGACCAATCCGGGGATACAATTTTGAATCGATTGAAGAGATTCAACTTAAACCGCAGCGGGTTCCGAAAGCCATGCCAGGAGGTGACTATTTTCTATGGTTCAAGTTTTGGAAAGGACATTGGCGTAAGGATATTATATCCAGGGGTAATACTTTGAAGGGTAAAGGTGTAGGTTTGGAGAAATTCAAGATTATTTTTGAAAATAATAGAATGTTGTCTTGCTTTTTGGACACATGAGCACATCACATCAATCTATATAAATATAAACACATGTAATTTGTTTAAAATGTTCGTACTGTCTAACATATTTTGTTCAAGTTTAATAATATCTTCATAATTGAGGCCGCACCATATCATGAACATGCACTGAGATATGGAAAAAAAAAACAAAAAAGATTAACTCTCGATCAAGTTTGACATTATCAGTAATTTTTTTGTAGTTGTTTTTAATGCTCACTGGTAAGGCGAGTGTTGGACATCCTGCTAAACAATTACCGAACTTTCTGTTTTTTGTTTTTGTTTCCAAGTTTGTACAATTTATGGCCTTTTGCATCCAATGGCAATATTTAATGATGTCAAACTCAATTTATCAACTACTTTCATAACTATTAATTTGCCCCGTGTTTTTTTTTTTCAAACTGGAGAATTTTTCGCATTCTGATTTAAATTCGACATTTTAATAAATAACAAATCAAATATTCTCTATTTGCAAGGCACAGAAAATAAAAGCAGAAAATGGTTTTATGTTATATATATTTGCAATACCGTTCCCACTTCACTTTGTTTGCTCTCCCACCCTAAACGGAAAATACAGTTCGCCCCAGTCATGGTTGAATGGATGATGGGTTTGCTCGCTCTATCGCTATTTGTAGATGGTCCAAAACAATTTTGCGCAATTTCCATTTGTGAATTTGTTTACTAGAAAAATTTTTTAACGCCATGAATTTGTGATTTTTTCTAACTGTGATTCTTGTTTTTCTCTAGAATCAGTATTTTTTCCGCGATACTTTTTGTATTTGTCCATTTACAGCCATTTTTGTTTTCGAAATGTTATTTATCCGAAGTGGGGCAAAGAGGCAAAGAGTACAGTGGGAATAGAAAGTCCCTTAGGCGTTAGCAATTTCATCAAAGGTATTGCAAGGGCATTAAATTCTGTATGAGGAAATGAATCACTATTGTCTCGACAATTTCTTATTACACTTTATGCGAGTTAATTTCAGTTTGAAGAAGTTTTTCATTCTACAACCTCTTAAAGAATGTACACAATTCAATCGGTTTGCTGTTTTGCTCTTCTGTGTTCAACTTTTAATCTATTGCTGGTTATTCAGGATGGACTTGTAAACGTTTACCCGCCATTCTTTTGCTGTGCTTTTCAAATATTCAAGTGCCTACATCTAGGCGCATAAAAGCAATGGCATTTCTCGTAAATCATTGCATATCCAAAGGTTCAAACTACCATAGAAATGTGCATATAGTGAGTGTAAACTTCATACACATTTGAAAAGCAAAATATGTGTGGGGAGCATACATATCTGCTCACCAGCCCAGTGGAATACTAAACAGTTTTAGAAATGGAAACTATTTGTTTTTTTATTTCGAGATTTGTAGGTCGTTTGTTTTCGAACAGATCGGAATTTAAGATTGCTTTACAACAATTATCACTGCAACAGGAAAAGTAATTGAGTTTTTTTTTTCTTCATTGTAAAATTCATATTTGAAAAGAAAATTTGTATGACCGAATATAACAATGAATACTGCAGAGCATTTATATTAAACATGTGTTTATCGAAGAGCTTTTTTAAAGGTTTTTGGGAAAACCGATCGATTAGCCATGCCCTTTCCGGTACCTCTCATGCAACTTACCAATTTAACTCATATTTTCATAGCATCATATTTTCTATTTATGACCAATTCGGTTGAGGCAACTGCAAATTAGGTTGACACAATCAAATTGTGAATAAAATTATTTCAGTTTTCAAACAAAAATCAGTTGAAAAACGTTATATAAAATAAATTTAGTCGTTGTTCTGGCAATAATTCGGTAACGGCAAGCGAATTGATATAAAGTTCGATAGAAATCGGTTGCGACAATTGGGTCATTAGGAAACTCTGCTATTTTAAATAATGTTGCAGGTTTTGAAAAAGTAACAAATTCATTTGTCGCACCCAAATGGTTTCTCGCTCAAGGTTCTCGCGGTTGTTGCACCCATAGTTCGGCGTCCAAATTTTTATTGTGACAATCTCGTTTCGAGGGCAAATTTCTGTGAATGTAGACTGTAGATCTAATCCATCTCTAGAAAAATTGACGTTTCTATCATTTGTTTGTTAATCGTAAGCAATATATTGTGGTCGGCTCCAAATACCTGTAAGAGCCGCCATATCTTCCATCCGTTATTATAAAATCAAAAAAAAAAAAAAAAAAAATGAAATCATTGGAAAAACGAGCCCAAATCGCTATATTAAGTACAATTTAAGTCACATATTTTTAACTTCCTATGATATATTGAATTCACTCAAATTTTGGCATGTATTATATGCTTGACAATCTTAGTTCTAGGAACAAAATGGGCGGCACGGCCCGACCCTTTTTGGTACCTCACACATAAGTTGGCCGATTTATAGAAATTTAAATTTTCAATTATGAGTTTTAATTCATAAACTGCAGCATCCTTAATATTTCTCAATCGTTTCCCATTATAGTGCTTGGTGGACTTCGTTCTGGGATCAAATATGGACTTTATAGCAATTCCCTTTCGGGTACTTCCCATACAAATTGGACGACTTAACAAAAATCAACTGTTCCTCTATAGTTTCTAACCAAAACATTTCAATAAGTTACAATTTTACTTTTTCCATGGTACATTAATGTAGATCATCTTTTAAGAATAGCCAAGCGATTTTCCACGCCCCTTCTGGCACCTCCCACATACTTCTGTATGTAATAGTATATGGAGGTCAAATCACTTGGCTGAAATTTCGTTACTGGCTTCTTATTATGGAAAGGAACCATTCTTTAGGGAAGAAGTGAGACGATTTCCCTGAAATGTTGGTCTCATGATCTATTCTGAGACTCCGAGTCTCGTTGAGCAACCTTAGAGCATTTCGAGTGTTGTTTGACGCTACTAATATTGGCTTACTAATATTGGCTTATCCATGAAGACTAAAGGAGCGCTTAAATTAATTGGCCGTTATAATGAGTTATTATGAATGAGGACTTTAAAAAAAAATCACGTGCAGAAATATATAAGTACTACACATCTATATTTCTGCCAAAAAAAAAGTACCGGGATCGATCAGCCTCTTAAAGGTATCAAAATTATTTTCGTCGCTTAGTTGGCATCTCTGTCCTCCACATTAACGTAGAATTTGAGCGAAATCTGTCATTTAATCTGTGTACAATGGTTTACTCTGTCAGCTTATGACAACCGTGTTTTGCCAATTTTTTTTCCAATGGATAAAAATATGGAACAAAGAATTTGCTTCAAAATTGTCATTGCAAATGGAATTTTGTATACCGAATGGTTGAAAATGTTAAACATACGAATTTGCTTTATCAAAAACACACACATAGAAGTTTTTTCCTCACTCTGGTTGACCATCAACGTCTTCATCTAAGATTAAAGTGAAAATTGTAAGTCTCTGAACTTTTCTATTTCCCACGAATCAATTTGTGCTATTTTCTTCAAGAATTCTTTCAATTTTCATTAAAAGATTAGCGTGGACTTGCTAAAATGAGTCAATTCCGATCTCTTATTTATGAAATACATTAAAACTGGAGACGCAACATGCATGACATGCAAACTAAACAACAAACTGCGGACTGATGGCTTCCAACTGAGCTGTAATCGAAAACATCACGTCAAAATCAGTCAAAATTCAAGGTAATACTTGGATCATTATTCATTATTATTCTTTATTCACTCAGAGTTCTTACCATATGGTCAGACGGTAAATAAAGAGAGTTATCTGGGTGTCATTCGCCGAAAGAGACCGGATTTGTGGATGGGGTATCAATGCGAGTGAATTCGTGGTAACAAAAACCTCAAGAAATATCATCGAATAACCATCATATTTACTTCATATAGCTTGGACTGAATTGTTTCTAAATCCAAAAGCACTTTTCAGTCAGTGGTTTTAAAAATGTTTTGATGATTGGATTATTTTGCTGACATACGAGAGTGTTTTATTTCGGAAAGGGCTACCTTGAAAGCGTTACAATAATTTATGTTTCTTCATAGCCTTCAAGGTATAATAATAGTAAATATTTTATGTTTTATTAACCGATTCTCCTTACTTCTTTGACAGAATATATAACAAAAAAATTTCAGATAACTTCCTAATACATACCACACACACCCTGTCTGTTTCACCGTTAACTCTTTAAAGTTTATAGGAAAAATAGCATTCATATCACATTTTTTATGTATAGCAAGTTAACTATTGAGCATCACTTCGAATCAAAATTCTAAACAAATTCACTTACATCCTATGAATATGGAATATAGAATACGGATATGGAACATTTTCACACATTCAGTGTGCTTATACGCATTCTATTTTGAGGCTCTCACAATGGAGTTTACTGTTTAACGACTTTCATTGGATTACTAGATTATTCGATTACTCAAAGTGCTGGTCAGACACATCGAAACAAAGGCCAATCGGCTGATGATAGGGGGTAGTATCGGGTTTCGAACCAGCGATCATACACATAATAGTCGTGTGTCGTTAGTGTTGTTTTATAACCGTTATACCTGGGTTCGCCTATTTATTAAACATATTTTCGTAACATATTTTGCGAAAATAGTGATGAAGTAAAAAATCCATGAACAAATCTGCCAATTTTCGCGACCCAAATTAAACTGTATTCTACTCTATGTATGTTACTCTACTGTTACTGGTTACTCTAATGCAAAAGTTCTGGTTTATTTGTCATTCCGAACGATAAAGGTTGTATATATCATGCATATATTAAACGATATTTTCCAATAAAATGCAAGCAAAAATATGAAATACTCTTTTGAATTCTACTTATATATCGTAAAATAAAAATGTATCGGCTGAAACGCGTTTTTTTATGAAAATTTGCTTAAATTTTAAAACGCACATTAATGAATATTTTCTCTTTTCCTTTCGGCCCTACACTGAGATAAGGATAAACGATGCGTGCACCACATTCATTATCCTATCGCTAGCATTATCTTGGCTGTCATTATCTGTTTTCTTGGATTACGTTCCTCCTTCATCTTGTTTCATATTTAAATGTGTTTTTGCATATCAGACTTCAGAAGGCAATTAGGGTTTCCCTTCAGCCCTCGCTCACTTCTAGCTATAAAATAATTTGCTGTTATATTTTTCAAATTATCCATAGAGCCGGGCAAAATGTCACACAATCTTTTAAATTAATCTTTTATGCAAATTTTGTACATTCAGTGTTCACAAATTCCTTCTTTACTTTATGGCCACAGCAAAAACTTTGTCTCTCTCTCTTTCCCTCTCCCCCATTGCCTTCCTCCCTTCCAGACTTCCTAAATTACATTGAAACATGATCTGGGAAAAATCTTTTCAACCATTTCGTAAAGTCTATTATACTTTATGTAAATTTATTATAAAGTCAATTAAAATTTAACACTTTTTTGTGTGTTGTATCGGTCGACATTTGTCACTTGCCAAACAATGAAAGCAAATTGGTCAACAACAGGACATCTTAATGTCATTATCTAGGACCAAACAGATACAAAATGTTCACAAACTAACATGTTTTACCTACATAGTGTTAGATTTGTTTCACACCATTAGTGTGTCTGATGGTGTTGTTGGCATAAATCTAATGAAATATTTTAATAAAATAACAAACTTAATTGACAAGGCTTTTGAGTGTGACAAATATGATAGGTAAAATATGTAAAATAACCTGGGAATATTAAAACTGAATGTGTCAATGTATGATAAATTATTCGAGTTTTTCATACAGGGGCACCATTCCATTAAAATTTAAATAAATACTATTTGAAAATTCCATATTAAATAATTGAATGTTGTTTCTCTTTTTCTTATCTTTACAGCTCATGTTTCAAGTGGCCGTTCTAAGTAAATACACACACTTAAAGGAAAGCAACACCAACACAAAGGATTTGGTAATAATGCCAAGTGCTCCATTATAGGGGACCCGATAACGTAATACCCCAGTGCTAAAGAGAAATTTTCTTTGAATATTTGTGGTACATTGTCCCAGTTTTACAATTCTTTCAAACTGGCACATATGACAATGCATCACAACGCCATGTTGACGGGCGCCTCAAAATTTCAATCGCGGCCCTCGTCGCCACCGTTTGCTGGGTTCTCGCCACCCAGCGACTATCCTCATGCTCAGGATCAAGTAGCACCCGTGCATATGCATCCGCAACAGCAACTACAGCAGCAGCAGCAGATGGCTCCGAATCACTTCTCACATCACTCAATGTCCGGTCGCCATTCAGGTAGAAATATGACTGCCACCGCCAGCATGAAGAAGCGATCGGCCTCGTCGTCGCGTGGCCAAAACATGGTCAATTCCAGTACCATGGGCAGTGGTATGGTATCTGCTGTGGGTGCTGGCAGTTTGGGTCATCATCGGGGAGATTTGATATTTCCCGATGAATCGGATACAATTGAGTTTTGTATGCCACCACAGCCGGGATCATCGAATGGCATCGGTCATGGAGTAAGCAGTGAACTGCTGCTGACCCATGGAAAAAATGGTCTGTGTACGGGTGAAGCATTCGCCGAGAGGCGAAGAAGAGGTCACAGTAGGCGTAGTAATCATAAAATGGATGTTGAACATCAGGTAAGTGGTGGGAGATTTCCCGCACGTGTAATGTAACTTTGATTTTGGGCAGAGGAACAGATTAATGAGAAAATCAAAGCAGAAAGTAGAATTCACTTACGGCCATATTTATCGAACGTCGCTTTTCTTTCTTACAAAAAGCGTGCGCGGGGTGCTTTTGGTCCTTAGCAAAAATTGGTAAATATTTAGGGGCAATAAAAGAAGCTAAATTATAACCTACTGAGTCTTTGGACTTAGAAACTATATAGGAAACATCAATTTTTGTCAAATTGTTCAATTTGTATAGCAGATATCTTACATAAAGGCCCTAAAACGTAATTTTTTAAAACACGAAATATGATTCGTGATACATATTTAATCAATAGTTAAACCAGCTTGGAAACAAAGAAGTAATAAATAAAAAACAAAAAGCTCTAGATCATTTCCATAATTAAAAAAAAGAACAAATTCCTTTGCATTCCATAAATGAGATATGGGACAGCTTCCCACATGAACTTTATTTTTAGACTCATCAAACAGGGCCTACAGTTTAACGACCGTTCCCAACGTCACAGTTTGAGAAGCATTAATTTTTACTCGGCTCGTCAGTTACTCGACTGCTCGAAGTGTTCGACGTGACTCGCTCGAATTATGATATGTGGCCGTATGCGGAATTGAACCCCCGATTATTTGAACTATAGCCGCATGTACTAAATATCGCGCCACAGTCGGTCACGTCAATTAAGTAAGAGTAAAAATACAATACTCGTCCCTATATTAAGGTGGGTTTCTTTTGTGAAATAAGTGCAGACAACACACTTTTAGTTTGTAATTTATTTATTTACAAAGTAAAAAAAAATAATGGTCGTTGCAAAATTCTCTTATCTCTATTTTAGTTGATTAAAATAAAAAAGTTTGTAGATGATTGCCTATGCACGTCTTTTAATACTTCTTTAGAGATTTTTTATGCGTCTTTTCCCCAGCAACTCTCTATTTTGACTTACTTCTCTTACTTCTAACTATGTTTCGTTTTTCTCTCTACATCTTCGTTCTATTTCACATTTGGTTGTTCGTTCTGTGTCAGTGAGTTGTAGGGTTACCAATCCCACATATACATATGAATCCACTATGACATAAACCTAAGAGTAAAGAAGTTATATCGATCATTTACGTATATGGAAGGCACTGGGAGGGAAGTGGCTAATAAGTAAATTTTTTCAAATTGTGCCAAGCAATATAGTGATTAAAAATGTAGTTGCTAATATGAAACATTGAACTTCGCAAGTCGGGCCATTAGTATTGGAGGTACAGAGTCCACGGAGTTTTACGTGAGTCTCGCCGTAAAGGTTTCACCCACGGTGTGTTAATCGCACTGGGCATGTCAAGTCAAGTTAACTTGAACTATCTAGGAATAGGAGGCGACAAGGTACCAGAGGTACCAGAAGAGACTAACCTACTCTACCGTGCTAAGTTTTAAAAAGTGTAATAAACGACGACAACCGTGTCTGCTAATCATTTGGCCAGCCAATCAGACACGCGGATATGCGTTAATCGCCTTAAAAAGTCGTGAAACATATATTTGGACAAAAGTTGTTTAGCCCTTCAAGCCATTTCTTCAAAAAAAAGAGAAATTTCCTTACATCCTATCATTCTCAGCTTCAGAATGGTCAACACACTCACTCTATATTTAGACGCACAAACCACAGAACACCGACGAATTCCGAAAATCAGTTTAAGAATATTTTACTGTGCCGGTTTATCAATTTTTCGGTTTCCAAAGTAAAGTTAAATAAAACACACATAAATCCATGATTTCGATGAAATTTTTGTTTCATTATAGTGCTTGGACCTTGCCATTATATGCGAAACACAATGTCATTTAAATGACCGCCTCCAGATTGGTTGCAGCAGTGGATCCTTTTGAGGTAGATTTCCACCATTTTATCCCACATTTCGGCCGGTATCTCGGCGATAACTTGACGAATGTTGTTTTTCAAATGATTCAAGGTTTACGGATTGGCGTAGCCCCACAAAAAAAATCGAACGGCGTCAAATCGCATGATCCTGGTGGCCAATTGGCACCGTTGGAACGTGATATATATAGTCCAGTTAATAATCTTCAACTGCAGGCCAAAAAAGTCGGTTATCATACAGTCATAACGCTCTGAATTGAAATTCGGATTATCCGGGACACTTTTACCAACAGAAGCGATATTTTTGGCACCATCTCTAACGCTTTTAGTCTTTTCACATTTCTTTATAATCTTGCCAATTCCTTGCGCAGTAGGTCAATTATCAAGACCATAATCACCCGTAATGCACGAAACGTGGCCACGTTTGAATCATCGCTTTTGTAGTAAGATTTAGCTATTGTTACGCATTCTTCGGTTGTTAAGCGATCCAGATTTGTAAATGGCAAACTTTCATTAAATAAATAACACTTCAGATTCACAGCTGACAACCTTGCCAGACGGGCGATTTTGAAACCACAAAATGGATTACCGCGTATAATGTTTAAACCATCCCTTGCAAGAATGGAAATTTCACAAAATTTAAAAAACGAAAATATACTCTATTAATTAAAGCCAATATTTGGTGGTAGTGTACTGCAAAACATCATCCCAGCTCATATATCCTTCAATGGAAGGATAGCGTGATTAATGACAGTTTCCCAAATAACCGCCTTCACAGAAAAAAATGTGCCAGACCATATATTATACATAGGAAGAGGGTGTTTCTGACACGACTGCTCATATGCATATATATAAAACGTTTACCATTTCGGCGGATATTATAAGAGAAGATCTTTTTGACGTGCATCACGAACTGAAGACGAATTAGTTTATCGTCCACAATACAATTAACAGAACTATCGTAACTAAACCAGTAGAAAAAGAAGACAGTGATTAATCTTAGCTCTAAGGAAATATAACGTTTTTGTATATTCCCATATTTTGGGCTGCTTATTCATAAATCAATTAGTCCAATTAGTCAGTGATAGATGAAAAACTTAAATATCGTTCTGGGCTTCCTCATAGAGACATCCAGTGGTACAACTTCCAGGTTTAATGTGCATGAGATGCAATGATTATAATTTGGAAGTTCTTGTTCAAGATAGTGTTCACGATAATGCCTCATTAGTGGTCGTTATAAAATATAATTCTGTAAAATGAAAGCTTCCTGTTAACCTGTTCTCCCCCTGTTTGATGGGTCTGCGGCCAGAATTTTTTTCAATATTTTGCTTTGACGAAGCACTTATAATCACAGAGCGCAAAGCTCTCTTGCTTTTTAGATTTCAAACATTCTTTGAACAGAAATCAAGTACTTTACATTCCTTTATATAACATTTCCTTTATATAATTTTGTATTAATGCTCCAAATACCTCTTTCAGGTCAAATGGTCTCGCAACAATATAACCGCCACCATGGAACGTTTCGAGCCAACCCAACATCATTCGTCCTCGTCGACTTCATCTCTCGAGTATGGTTTTGCAGCCAGTGTTGTCACGCCATCGTCGACACCATCGCATCATTCACAGCATCAAATTTCACCCGCTCCTTCACAGACCTTCCAAGGTGCCGCGTCGGCTCCTACACCTTTCAACCACGTATATTCGTATGCGTACTATGAACCTGGTGCAGCCAAGTGCCACACAAACGTTCCACATAAAGACGAGGCAGCGGCCATTGTGCCTGCCGCTGCTGCGATGCAACAAGCATCGGGTCCTTCAAAGAGTCCACCCCGCAATTCGATACGAGCCCTATTGGCACGAAGTTTTCGATCTAAGCCGAAAAATCCTCCATCCACCTCGTCATCGCCCAGTGGCGCGGAGGAACGTCACAATTATACGACACGTTATGGCACTACGGAAAACCTGTATGAGGAGGTCAATGATCAAAAGATACGCAAGGTTTTGTCCGACAACCGTATAGTTAAATCGAATGTCATCGAGGAGATACGACGAGTGCAACACAATCACTTTAGGGTTTTGGACGAATTGAACCTGTCGCTGGAAGCTCTGATAATGCCTGAAACGCCACCGGATATTAGTCCCAATGTGGAGGTGCCCGAAGCGCCTGCCGCTCCGGCCAATGCAGCTGCAGTGCTGGCCACACCCTCGTCCACAGCACAAAAGCCTCGTAGGGGTGGTTTGTTGGGTGGTGCCGCTTCCACGTCCTCGTCCACAGTGTCTTCTTCACAGCCGCGTACCTTGTCTCACGCCAGCCTAGAAAACCTTTCGTCGACTTTTAACTCAATCGAGCTGAAAGACCACGCTCATCTCTCTTGCATAAATCCAGAGTTTGACGAGGGCGATTTGGATAGCGGCTTTAGTGGCAGTGGCAGCAGTAGCGGTGCAAGTTACAATGAAAGTCTGCGTTACTATAAGTCCGGCCATACTCCCAATCATCATCCCCATCACACCATGCACCACCACCAGGTGCAACTGCACAACCACCAAGTGCAACTGCATCCCCAGCAGCATCAACAGCAGCAACAGCAGCAGCAGCAGCACCAACAGCAACAGCTACAGCAGGTGCCACAGCAGCAACAGCCGCAGCATCAACCACACATACAACCCACCACTTTACCCCACAATATGCGCAGTTGTCGATCGTCGACCGCATCCGGTTCATCGACTTCCAAAAGTAGCACGGTTTCGTCCGAGGATCAGGGCATTGCCATGATGACATCATTGGGGAGCTGTGGAACAGCTGTGACATCGCCGGCATCGCCATTTCACTACAACCGTTGCTGCGCCGACATCCAGCGGGCATCGGCGCGTTCGGCCTCTGATTCCTCAGCGACGGGTGCAAAACCAAAAAAGAACTTTTGGAAAATAAAACCGTGATGCTATAAAAGGGCTCTACGTAAACTCTGCAAACAATGGAGTATAGTGGTGGTAAGTTAAATTAGCTCGAGACCCCTGTTCCCCCATCTCTCCTCCAGCACAAAAACACTTACACTCTGTAATTCAAGTGTCTATCTCTTTGTCCATCTCTCCATTCACCACCACCACCACCAACCACACCTCCCCCGCCACCGGGGGAAAAACTATATTTAAGGCATCTACAACAAAAAGTGATGTATTTGTAAAAAAAAAACAAAAGGATAAAAAAACGTATAAACGAAAACACAGAAAACCTTAAAAACGCTATGAACATGAAGAATTAAATGCATTTTTAGTTAAACTAAGCATTATATGTATTTGTTAATTTAAAAACGAAACGAAAAACAGAAAGCGAAAACAAAAAACAAATGTGAATAATAATAAATTTATTAAAATTTTGAGTTAAACAAAATTGTTGTTGTCTTTTCATTTCTACCCTGTATGATTTTTCATTTGGAGCTATGCGGGTGGGCTTTGATTATTTCATTTTCTATTGGCTAATTTAGTTTTCAGTTTACATTATCACAATTATGCGGCTAATATGGAAAGAAAGAGTAAATCTGCAACACATTGAATGGCATTGGTTATAGTATCGGGTTGTCATTCCAATGAGAATTCCCAAAAAATCCGCACATATGTTATCACTACATTTCCACAAGGCTGAATTGAAACATGCATAAAAGACAATTATTGGGAAAATTGAGAAGAAATGTTGGTGATATTTTGTATACCTCAATTCCAGACGGCAAAAAGATGTGTTTGGGAGAGCCTCTAGTAGACATGCGTAAAAGTCTTCATCTCAATTTCAAATTACCATCCTTTTGCAGGGTTAGGCATTGAAAGTGATGCCAATTTCACGCTGCTGTAACAGCCAAATGGCTAATGACAGCGAGCTCATTTTTTGACAAGCGTTAGTTTGTTGTGTTGTTTGCAAACCTATCGAAGCCTATTGTTTAACATCACAGTTAAAAAAAAAAAATATTTCGGAGTGCGATATTGCTATTGTTAACGAGCTATGATATTCACGTGTGAACAAAGTTAGGCAGTACGATGATACTGTATTGAATGATACCCATTTATTTCAATACAAATTGATCGGTTTCAGAAGTCCAGTTGCTGAATAATTTGTAAATGCTGTGCCCAACTAAGTTTTTTCTTAGCGTAGTATCAAACTACAGTGAACCAAAATATCATGAATGGCTTGATCTTTCATAAAATCTCTACTGGAAAAATTACCTCTAAATAAATCATCCATCTTTAGTATAAAAGAATTCTGTTCGTTACATCAAATTATTTTAAAGTCTCAGACACCTGGTCCTTCCAAAGGAGTTTCAATTGCTCTCTGCGCCGGACAGAGGGTTCTTTGTTGAAGACTTTTCGTACGGGGGCATTTTGGCAAATACCCACATAACCCCTCCAGTGTCACCACTGAATGATCCATACGATCCATTTGCTCTTCAACAAAGGACCCGGTGATGGGTTCATATGTTGTTTGGTATGGGAGTATTTTGGCAAATCCACATACGACTCATCCACCGCAACCGCTGAATGATCCATACAATTCACTTGCTCTCCGTTAAAGTATCCGGTGGTGGGTTCATATATTTTTGCTGCGGGAGCATTTTGGCAAATCCTCACATGACCCATCCAGCGTCACCACTGCATGATCCATACGATCCACTCGCTCTTCGTTAAAGGATCCGGTGATGGGCCTGTATATTTTACGTTGTACTAGCAAAACTAATGCATCCTCTCTTGTCTCAACTCAGGATTATTGGACAGCAAGCCAGGCGATACAGTTGGATTTTTGTTCGTCGACAGTGGACTTTGTCATTGAATCGCCCGCAATGCTTTACTACTATTTTCGCTTGTACAGAGATAGAAGACATCACCCAACACTTCAAAGTTATAGCCTTGCCCACTAATATAGCCTCTTTCGGCATCGTTACTCCCTGCGGGATCTTGTTATTACATTGCAGGGTTGTAAAGACGAAAAGATTCTCTGGGATCGCAGCTACTTCATTTCTTCTAGTAATCTCCTAATATCGTAATGTTATTACATCGCAGAGCGATAGACCCCCAAAAGAGTCTCTGGGCTCCCAGCTACCTCATTTCTTTTAATAATATCCTAATATCGTAATGATCCTTAACATAGTAAGTTATTACTATCCAGTAATGTTAAGTTCTCAGCATTTAAACTACACCGCTCTGCGGTCGTATCAGATCTTCTCTATTTCTCTCCAATGTCGCCTTGTTCTACTCAAGCCTCGGATAACTGAAAGTCACATAATCAACATATTCCACTGTGTTTAAGTATCTTCCAGTCTATACATGTTTTTGGTATCTTTTATACCCACCACCCTCGATCTCTGCCATACCTCTCCACAATACCGTCCGTTTTGTTCAAACTTCGGATAATTGAAAGTCACACAATCAACACATTTCACCAATTTTGGACATCATCCAAGCCATACTTACGAGTATGTTAGATAACTTCTATACCTACCATTCCCTGACAGGAATATTATCTATTCCATACTTTCTACCTATCTAAATGACAATGTTTGGAATAAGTTTGTGGATCCACTTTCCTTTTAGACTGATTTTCCATCTAATCTGCTTTATCATAACGCTGAGTGATCTTTCATATATCTGGAGTGCATTATAATCGAGTATGTCTGCGGATATCATATGCCTGCTATGACGTTATGGATTTTACTATTCTGGCGATTACCTGCCTTTTACATTGTATTTGGTATTATGCGCGATAGAGCTGCACAGACTGCCATTGCTTTTCGCGGTATACAATTTAATTGGCCTCCAAAATTGACCCTGCCGCTCATCACTACCTCAAAATTTTCAAGGAATCTTCTTTGATGTCATTTCATGTTTTCTTGTGAGACGAGGGCGGCCCCAAAGCTAGCCGACCTGACGTATAGATGGTACCAGTAGTTTGAAAAAAAAGGTTTTTTTTTTTTGAGCCGTCAAAAACAATCGATCTCAGTGAATTTGTAAACATAGGAAAAATCGGTCAAAAATTGGTTCAATATTTTTATTTGCGAAGTCTCAGTCTAACTAATATTAAACCTAAATTCTATCCTGGAGAAATCTGCTCCTTCGTTTACAAGTGTAAAATATTGAGTAGCAGGGCTTAAACGAAGCGGTACGGTCTGCCAAGACGAACACTGTAGTGGTTGGCCAATTGTGGAGTCCACGCTAGAC
This sequence comes from Philornis downsi, assembly GCA_019455685.1. Taxonomy (NCBI): domain Eukaryota; kingdom Metazoa; phylum Arthropoda; class Insecta; order Diptera; family Muscidae; genus Philornis; species Philornis downsi. The sequence goes on from JAHXMU010000062.1 coordinate 1,350,406, forward strand.
ACGGTTAAGAAACTCCGCAAAATAGTATTGATGGTCGCCGGGTGAAGGTGCGTGAGATAGCTGAAATGGCAAAAAGTGCAATACATCGTCTATTGACCGAAGAAATGGATGCCGTGCTTGCTTTCAATAGAGCAAAAACAGCGTCGTCAAGATATCTCAGTAGACTATTTGGCGATGTTTCATAGAATATTTGCGTCGATTTATAACCATGGCTATGACTTGGGCCTACCACTTTCCACCTGAGACAAATGAACAATCAAAGCAGTGGATAGGAATGGGAGAATCGAATGGGAGCCGAGTTTTTGCGCCGATTTATAACCACGGATGAGACATGGGACCACTACTTTATAGCTGGGGCAAAGAAACAGTCAAAATAGTGGGCTGGAATGGGAGAATCGAATGGGAAGCCGAATTTTTGCGTCGATTTATAATGACGGATCAGACATTAGTCCACCCCTTCACACCTGAGACAAAGCAATGGACTGGAATTAGAGAATGGAATAATCGTGTCCAACGAAGGCGAAGACGGCTCCATCTATATGCAAGGTAATGGCGTCATCAACGCGTATATTATGCCAGTTTATTGCAGCGTTTATGTGATGAAATTATGGGAAAAAGGGCGCATTTGGCTTATCTTCCTCGTTAGGACATGATCGTACATTATGTTCTACAGCATTGCTCTATAACCGGTCCCTGGCGAACACCCGCCATGACATTATATGACCATCGTCTTTCGCCCGCTTCCTTCGTCCTTTGCTTTGAAGAACAATTTGGTTTTGTCTTCGTTTAGCGTCATGTCCTCTTTCGACGACTCCCTCTCAATGCTTAAAAAGGCAACAGTAACAAATCACAGTTTTCAAAAAATATGTCAATGAATAAATGATGTAATTATTGAATTAAAAAAATAGAAAAAATTGCCACTAAATCAAGATTCAATTCTCGTAGGGACAGTTTGCTCCCATTTGCTCGATTTGGCCCCCTTTGGCACTTTTTCTGCCTGGAATATATTTGCGTAAATATGAAGTGTAATTTTATATAAAATTACAGCTTCCCAATTGGAGCGGTTTTGTCTTACTTTCAGGTTTTTAGATTTTTTCGACTATCAAGATTATGTCTGGGGCTTTCAATGGATATTTTCATATATATTGTAAACGGAGAGGGCAAACTTAGCATAGGTATACCCCCATAGTGGTGGGCATAAAGTATCAATCGGGGTAGCCTGATTACATTTTGTTCTTTACAAAAACATTTGTTGTGTATGAAATTGATAATAATTAAATGTTCGGGTGGAGATCTAAATATTAATATAAATTGTGGCTCAACAATTGTGCTACAATAAGAAATTCAAATAACGTTTTTTTTTTTAATCAATGTATTTGTACAGAGGTAGTTATAGATTGATAAACATGATCCACTAATCAATTTGACGCCTCTCTCGTTGTATTTGTGGAATTAAAATGTTGGACTGTATTGTGAATTATCCAATAGCGATGATTTTTAGGAGGACCAATATCACCGTTGGTTTGTGCCAGATAACTGAAAATTGGAACTTGTAATTTGGATCAAATTAATCAAATTAATCGTGCAGAAATTACAAGTGGCGATAAATAAAGGATGATAATTAGAATTAGTGCCAATTCAAAGGAGATTTATTCAGGCAACGAGTTGTGCTTACCAGTTGAGATCTGATTTGTAAGTGATTTTTTCTTATTACAAAACTTTCGACAACAGTTAATTTCATATGTTGCAATTCAGAATTCAGTTACTAACATATTTTCACTCAATGGAGTTATATAACACTTATGGGGCAAATATTTGAGTTCATTCACAATAATATTCGTACAAAAGTACATTTTAATGTACAAAAAAAAGGTTAATTTTAATATAAATTCAATGGTAAATTCAAATATGTACATAATCTTAAAATTATGGCTAAAATATTGATGTTTAGACAGTATTTAATTTATTTTTTTGTTTTTATTGTATAGAAAAATCAATTTTGTTTTACTCGTTTAAATAAATGACTTAGAAGGTGGCAGTCCGTAAATGACTTCCATGTGAATTCATGTATTTGCGACACCTGATCAGAAAATTCTTCATTGGAGTGGAGTTTCTGGTCATTAATTTGTTTTGGAATCCGCCATAACCGCCATAACCGGTCTAGCTAAGTATGCGGGTACTTATTCTGTTCAAATTAATACGTTTTGGGTACAGTTCTGGGTAAAAAACACCTTCAACATATTTAACATCAGTGCAGAACTTTGAGTTGAGCACATAGTTGAAAGGGTACTGAATATTAAAAACGATTAACTACTTAAAAAAAATAATATGATTTCCCCATTAATAATTTTTCAATGGAATTTTTTGTTTATGTGTAAGTTTTTTAGGTGGATATTCAAAATCCTTAATTTTACATGTAATGTCTGTTTCCATTTGTGTTTATGCAGTTGAAAATGTTTTTCTGTAGTTGAAAAATGTAAATTCGTTTGCTCGAAATACACAGTTTTAAAATTTTTTTTTTAGAATACAAAATATATTTGCACTTTGTATTATATATACGGGGTGTCCGTCGGGAAGGAATACTGATTTGTTTGTTTGTAATTTTTGATTAAATGAAAGAGAATGGATCCTATATAGAGAAATGTTTTATTTAATGCCGGCAATTATGTATGGAATACAATATCAGATAAATGTCCGCCTCTGTTAGCCTCACAAATGGAGCTCTTTTGAGCACATTTTTCATTACATTCTTACACATTTCACGCGGTATTTCATTAATATCATCACAAATATTTTGTTTGAGTTGCTCAAGCGTTTCTGGTTTGTTTGCATAAACCTTGTTTTTCAGATATCCCCACAAAAAGAAATCCGGAACAGTCAAATCAGGCGACCGTAGAGGCCAATCAAGACCACCATTTCTTGTTGTGGAAAGAAGTCTCGCAGTAATTCTATTGTAATCCTGGCTGTATGCGATGTGACACCGTTTTGTTGATACCAAAAACGTCTTGCGTCTTGTTGGCACGTTGTTTCTCGCAAAAATTACACGTAACTTTCTCATCGTCACAGTAATCGATGATTGGTTTATCGAATATTTGTCCACAATAAATTTGCTACATCTCTACTTCACGACTGCCAAATATGAACTGTCAAGACTAACGTTTACCAAAATTGCGGCAAAACGAAGTAGTATACCTTCCCGACGGACATCCTGTACATAGTTGCATCTAGGAACTCAGATTTATAGGATGGTGTATTGACCAACATTAAAACAAGTAATAATTAAACGCAGTAAATTTCCGGAGGATGGTTACGTCGATTTTCTAAGATAACTGCATTTATAGGCAATTAATAAAAACTATAAGTTTTTTTTATGTGGCTTTTGTTTGGAAAATATCAGTTTTACTGATAGAATTATTTTAAAATTCTTTTCCAGAAATGTAAACTGCAGCAATTTACGGAAGATGATCCAAAGCACTTCCTTCGGTTTTGACGCCTTTAACCGATAAAAATTATAAAATGTAGCTTTCCTATATCCATTTGTGGTCCTTTACAGTCATTTCTGTTGGTTAACGTATTCTGCAAGGTTGTCTAGAATACTAACGCCAACAAATTCATGGAAGCCACTGGCCCCAATTTTTTAGTCACAAAAATATAGGATCGCTATTCCCAAGTTGCTCAAATTTGGTTTGTAATCCTTCAATTCTACTTTTCTCTTTCTGGAAGGAATCCTGGAAAGTTTTATGAGCAGCTGAATTTTCGATCAATTGCTATCATTGTAGCAAAACTGAAAGCGTTTCAGAGTTTTAAGAAGCCGTGACCTCACTCTAGCAGTATCTTTTTCCAAACTTTGGAGATCGTAATATGTCCATACAAATTATGGACGTAACTTAATTTTTTAGATTTTGGATTCGGATCCATAATCATAATAACTCGCACATCATTACGATAATTCAGTTTCCATCAGTACGTGTATCAGTAATGTAAAACACTTTTCTCTCTTCGTTCAAAATCTCCTCATAGTCAAAATTAGGCCAAGTTCCAGTCAAAGTGCCGTGAGCTGCAAGTGTCGTTCATTTCCAATAATGGTTTTTATGTCGCTCTTTGATCTAAACTGTGCGAAGAATACCTTGCTTTTCGTTTCGTTTCAATTATGTCAATTTATACCTTTGGGCATGTTTTAAATTCGTCCTCAATAAGTTTCCAAGTAGGATTTGTCTTCTTTTTGAAATGTGGACGTCTTGTGTGGACGGTGTTGTCTATTTCTACGGCAAAATTGAGTTTATTCCTATCACATAAATTAGATTATTTTAGCATGTCTGAAAAGGACAGTTAGTGTTTTATATATCCATTTAGTTGTTTATCCATTTAGTGAGTTACCAATTTAGCGGTTTCAAAACCGCCGGCCTGTCAAGGCTGTCTGCTGTTAAATACTTGTCATCTGAAGTGTTATTTATTTAGTGAAATGTTTGCCATTTACGTATATGGATCGTTTAACAACCGAAGAACGCATAAAAATTGTTAGAACCACAAAATTGGTGATACAAACGTGATTCAACAAAACCGATGTTGACTTTATCGCATGGGAAATTACGTTTCTTGAAAGCGTAATTTCACGATTTGACGCCATTAGACTTTTGTTTGTGGGATTACGTCAAAGGCCGTGTTTATGCGGATAATTCCCAAACGTAGTGGATTCAAAAGTATCCACTGCTGCAATCAATCCAGAGGCGATCATTTAAACGACATTATATTTCATAATGACAAGAAGATCCAAGCATTACAATGAATTAAAAATGTCATCGAAATAATCGCTTTATTTGTGTTTCATTTAACTTTACTTTTGAAACTGAAAAGTGAGTAGTTTTAAGCTTTATATTAAGTTTGTTCTGTAAAATTCTAAATTGTTGGTTTTAGGAAATCATATATCGTTACTTTTCCAATTTTATTGAAGCAGGATTTGTGAAATTCTTCATCGTTCGTCGTCGTATGAAACTGGTCGCAGTATAGATGATAATTTGTGGTTTGATTTGAAGTTTAATTAATTTAGCCGAAGAATTGAAATAAAGGGTGTCCCAACAAGAACGCAAGATTTAAATTTTAAATAAAACACAGATATTTAAAAAAAAAAATCGTGAAACTTTATTATATCGTAAAGTAGACAGAATGAGGTTATGTATGAAACAACACATCGGGCAGATGGCTGTCGCGACTTTGCTGGCACACACACGATCTTTTAATGAAATTTTCAATGACCGTTTTGCATAAATGCTGCGGTATTTCATTAATGCAGCGTCCAATTTCCTCTTTTAAGACTTGAGTCGTCGTCGGCTTATTCGCGTAAACCATCGGCTTCAAAAAACCCCAAAGAAAAACGTCTAATGGTGTTAAATCGCACGATCTAGGCGGCCAATTCTGGTCTCAAAAACGCGAAATAATACGACCGGGAAATGATTGATGCAGCGATTGAAGTGTTTCTCTGGCTGTATGACATGTGGCGCCGTGTTGTTGAAATCACATGCCCTCCACATTCACTTCTTCAATTCTAGGCACAAAAAAATAAACTTAAAACGAAAAAAATTGTGCCAAATTTAAATCTTGCGTTCTTGTTGGGACACCCTTTATTACATTTTGTTGTATTTTTTTCTCCCACCGTAACATATATTTGCCTGTTAAATAATTTAATATTTTTAATGTCTCGATAGCAACATCTTTCTTTGTTATCGAGAATAAGTTCTCCCTATATCTGGTAATTATTTTGGTTTTTATTGTCATTTTATCAATCGAATAGTCTAGTAATTTTTCTGTTACAATAATCCTATGGTGACCAGCTGTGATGCGATGGTTAGTAGACACGGCTATCATTCGCATCATCCCAGGTTCAATCCCACTACATGCACCTCTTCCCATGCAGCTACCTGTCATTATTTGAGCGGCAATCATATCAACGTGTCTAACGAACATCTTGATTATTTGACAAGCTTGCTAAATGCTTCTAAACCTGTGGCTTTCGGAATCGTCGTTAACTTAGACGTCCCATTGTGTGAAAATAGAAATAAAATGCGTGTAAGCTCACTAAACGTGAGTAGCTCTCCCTGCCGAGGATTCCGAACATCACAGTTTGAGAACCATTTGCTAGCCTTGTCAATTGTTCTACTAATCGAAGTATTCATTAGATACATCGAGGAGACTGCCACAAACAATAATAGGTGACTGTATCGGGGATTAGACCCGCAGTCATGCAAACGATAGCCGTGCTGAGGTCAGTCACGTGTGAAAGACTTCACAACTCGAAGATTTATAAACTGCTAAATACGTGTGATTCAAAATTTCGCTTTATTTCATAACAACATTTAAATTATTAATAACGCCCGCAATACATATTCATCTCTCTCTCTCTCTCTCTCAATTACGATAATAGATGGCGATTTCAAGACCCGTTATTCTTAATTTCCTGCCTTGCCATGCTTTTATGTTAGGTTTAACGAACCGCGCTTAATTCTTTTATTATTACAAAAAATCGTTCAACTTTTGTTCACAATGAGGGTAAAGAAATCATCACTTTCCATTGAAACCGTAAATGGGAATAGCTCTATTGTACCGTAACTCGTTAAAGCGACACACTTGACCTTCTGTTACAAATATCGCTTCCCATAACATTTTCCATTAGAACGCCAATAATGGATGATGCGATGATAGTCGGCGCATCTACGACAAATACTATGAAGGCTATGAAGCACACACGGGTAATAGGGTGCTTCCGTTTCCGATTCATTGATACGGCAAAACATCTAATATGTATTCCCATGATGGTTGAAGATGATGATTACGAGGATGATCATGATCATAACAACAACCAACCAAACACATTTTAAATATTCTTCCCACTAACTGGTCATCAAAATTTCAATCATTTGGATTTCAGTGAAAAAGCAAAAAAAACGAAAATTTCTCAGCACCAGCCAGTATGCGAAGAAGATGTGAATACAATTGACTGAAATAAGCGTAAAATGAATCAATTAAATTTGATTGAATTGTATTGCAACCCCGATTACATAAAGATATTACTGTTTTCAACTCCTCTTCTCCCCCCTGCTCTTGTGATGCTTTGCACGTCGCAATAAATAAAGATTTGTTAGACGATGATGCTAAATCTTGCTGATTGTCCAAGTTGAAAGAAGAATGAACGAGCGAACTGGAATCGTTTACATTTATATGTAAAGGGTTTTTACAATGGGACGGCACTGTAGACCAGTTTCACTCGCAGCACTAAGTTTAATAAAGGTCTGACGATTGCTGAGTTAAATTAATACATTAATTTAATACATTAAATTAGTACATTTGAGTGAACGGTATGAATCTTGGAAGATGTAGGCTAAATTAGGTAATGTGTATACATAGGGTGTACTAGAAATGCCGGGTTAGCCCACCGATGTTTTCACATTTTAGCAAACATTACACTTTAATGCAACTGACAAACATTTAAGTTAATGCAGCCGATAAATTAGAGTCTTCACGAGGCAATATTAATTTTCGATAAATAGGACAATTCATATGGGAGATATCTGAACGGGACCGGCAATCTAGTCAATTTCAGTTTTCAGAACTACTCTTATTTTATATGTGTTAAATTTGGTTGTGCTCAGTGGAAGTGCTTGGAAGACATACAGCTAATAATATATGGGTTAAGTCAGTGGTTAATTCATATAGTTTTTCCGGACATTATAAATCATTACAAAGAACAAAAAATTACGAACAAAAATTGAATTTCGAAAAATCGGTGAATTTGAATTTGAAACAAAACAAAACAAAACAATGTTGACCGTTTCTATTCTCAAATCTTACCTTAGCTTTTAATATGTGGCAAGTTTTTCTGAATTTAATATAACTATGAAAAATGTCAACCTACAAATGTGTTAAACCGATTATTTTGCATGGGAGATACAAAAAGAGGCATGGCAAAGTCATCCATTATCATTCTCAGAACTGTGTTTGTTAAGCTCTTGATGTGTACCAAATTTGGCTGAATACTGGACAATTTCTTGAAATATATGAAACAAAAAATATATAAGTTAAATCGGTCGTATATATGGAAGATACCACAGAGAGTATGATTAAGTGGTCGTTTTTTCCATCTAGCAATTTATGGCAATACGATGAACAAAGATTTACGTTGCCGTAGTCCTCGAATTAGAAGTTACAGGCAAAAGGTTCAATTTCGAAAAAGTGATTTACACGGGAGGAACCATGAGGGCGCAGCGACATAGCCCATTTACAATCCCCGGCTACGATGTAGCATAATATTAGGCTGCGCTAAATTTGAAGAAGTTTCGTAAAGGTGTGCGTGCGTACTCTGAAAAAATCTCATATCGTATCATATACACTCAGTGAAATTTTATTAAAGGCAGTTACATTTATACCTCGAATATTCGCTTGTTAGTCATCGGCATTTTGATTATTACATTCTGATTTGGAGTTTGGCTTCGTTTTCCATTTTTTTCTACTGAAAGGAAAGTTTGCTCACATGATCGATAAAACTCTCATTTGTTAATTGGTTTAGAGCGAAATTCAATAGAACGCTGTCGACAGTAAACTATCAGAGAGGTAAATTTACGACTTAAAATGATTGTATTTTCGATGTTTTCTTGATTACAAATATTTTAAAGCAACTTGACTTTTAAGTAAAGCATTTTAAGAAAACCTTCTAATAGAAATGGATAGAAAATATCGCCATTGTAGTGAGCAACATTTATAGGCCGAATATGTCAAATTCTTGGTGGATGAAAATGAAGTCAAAACCTATGTTGAAGGATACCCATAAACTGGCTTGATCGAAATTCAATGTCAAAAACACTTGTTGGGGATTAAAGAATGGAAAAATCTTAAATTTTCGAATGCAGACAAATGCACTTTAACGAATCACATGAATCCTATTGTTGCTGGTACTACATAAAAAATTTTAAGCAGTTTCTTATAAAGCTGAAATTTAAAGGCAGCCTTCGGTGTTGGCATGAAATGAACATATAAGCTGAGATTTCGGTAGAGCTTTAGAGCATCAGATGTTATTTCTCAGCAAGACAACGACGTCATATGTGTGTTGCCCATGGGTTTTGAGTAGTTTTGCGCTATACTACTAGAATATCTATACTGGCCGTCAAGTTCTTCGAATTCAACTTCGATTGAAAGCAATCCATTCCATCGGGTAATGAAGGGGGACATAAATTTGGGTTGATGCTCGGAAAGATTGCTATGAAAGATATCACTAAAATATCATTTCCGTCCTTAAAGAAGAGATTGATTCAATATCAACTGAGAATATTGCACTGAAAAGCAAGTCTAGAGGCGCAGCTCATTTTTACATATTTTTTTTAATAAACTTTTATTGATGACTATAGGAATTTTGATATTCCATTTGTAACAACGAGAAATGTCCATTCAAGGACCCACAACATACAGGGTGGCGCTCGAATTATGTCAACTGTCAATGGGGACCGTTACTTAAAGACGTTGAAGAAGTTTTGTTTTGTTTTGTTAAAGAAGTTGTGCACACATAGCCGGGCTGATTATGGCGGAGCTTCAAAGAAAATTCCCAAACACATCAATATCCAGAAACTCCACTTTTCGCTAACCCTCAAGGTCACCTGACCTGACTGCACCAAACTTTTTTTTATGGGGTTATGTCAAGCAAGAGATGTACAAAACAAAACCAAGGAATTTGTTTGAATTGAAGCGGTCCAGTAAAACAATAATTGAAGCGATTCCGCATCCGGCATCCAGTTGTGGGTAACGGCATCGGCTTCTAACATAAATAAGCTACAGAGAAGACAATCAAGAATACTGCGCCAAATTTGTGGTGTCCCATGGTATATTAGGAATGATAACATACATAAAGATTTAAACATTCCTTATATTTCCGAGGAAATAAGAAAATTAAGCAGGTCATATATATCGAAATTGCCCTCCACTCAAACTCACTCGCTCAAAACCTTCAACATTTTCCCGGTCATATACGGCGTAGAAGAAAGGACACGCTAGACTTGGTCCGGTGATACAAAGTTCGGTTTACCAAAAATAAGATCCGGCAATGGTAGGATACTTTTATTTAAGATGGGATTAATATTTGAACACTTATTGTAAATTTCAAAAGAACGATTCAATAAAGAAAATGAATGAAGAAAAAAAAGCGATCCCGCAAAGAACAATGCGTGAATGAGTATGGATGTTATTTACGGTCTATCATCTTTAAAAACAATTAGTTAAATAAAATAAAATTGAATTTTCTATGCAATAAAAAAAATAAATTAATGAAATACAGTGACTTAAAAAAAGTTATTTGAATTTGTTATTGCAGTGCAATTGGTGCGCCACCCTGTGCTACCATACAAATAATCAATTTAATCTAAATATCCAAGCACGCACCTCCGGACGAGGGCGTGTCTGTTTAAGAAGGTCACACTGATCCATCTTAGATGGTGAAATTTGACACAGCTCGAGTTCAAAACTGAAAAAAATCGGCCCATAATGAAAAACTCTTTGCAATCTAATGGCAACACTTGAAAAACTATAAATTCTGCTTAAAATCAACACATATGTCCTAATTTCTCCCCTCCCAGTAATTTACATTCATAACTTCTTTCGTGTCATGGGATTCTTTTATCAACGTCTGTCTATCGGTCGTTAGTCGAAATCTTTATGGTTGAGATGCATTCAATAAAGATGAAAATCGTGGCATACAACACGCACCCATAATCAAAAATTTTAGAATATGTGGGTAAGCAATGCTATATGTAATGCTTATGTGTGCGTCTGCAGATGTGCGAATACTTGTTTGTATCTGCATCTCTGTATCTCGGAGGCGTCACGTTGAATAGAAGTAATCGAGCGCGGTATTTAAGAAAATGCGATTAGAGTGAAAAAGTACCCGAGAAGAAAATGAAAATAATGTTAACGCTATTAAAGGGAAAATATTGACATCTTAACAATTGTTTCCCCCCATCGCCCTTGCCAAAAGTGTAAAGGAAACCCTGCAGTGCAATATAATGGTGTTGAGAAAGTGGTGGCGCAATTGGTCGTTATAATGGAGGGTGAAATGCAATTTCAATGCGAAATATTATGGATTTTCCAAGAGCTGCAAGAGGGTGCTGATAATGAATAGTATTGTTTAACAGCGCTACACTAATCCTAGTTTGAATATGGTCCTTAATGATATTGAACTCTTAACCAAAAATCTCGGATTTCAATGAACGAATATCTTTATCTTGTATGAAAACTTTTGGCTTTGTCAACATGTGGAAAGGGACAGTTAGATAGTGCCCGTAAACTGGTTAGACGTTACCTTATAAAGAAAATATTTATTAACTTTTATCCTAATGAAATCGAGGTGTCCTGCTTATTACATCTGAAGTAGGTAGATTTGGTGTGAGGAGCTAACCACGGACTGCTAGAATCAAATAAATAGTGATTATAATCTTCTTAAATCGACTTGGCTGCCATTCAAATCGATGACAGCGAGAAGTCACTCACAGTGGAGTACATATTTTCATTTAAGTAGTAGCATTAATTAGACTGAAATAAGTTGGAGCTTTGTATGTGTGTGTAGTTTATATGATGAAGCTGAAATCCATTCAAAGTATTTTTCTTTCCCGCCTACAGGCAAATCCACCTTCCATACAAAATGCAAATAATCAGGTATATAAATTTCAGTGAAGTGAACTAAATTTACATACACGTTCACTCAACATCTTTTTGCGTTGGTGTGATGGATGAAAGAAGGAGAATGTTAAACAGCTATGTTTAAAAAAAAAATGTCCGAATTAAAGCGCTCCAAAAGGCACAGAATTATGAATTTCTTAAGTCCACCGCTTAGTATAGATTTTTATAATATTTTTACTCCTAGAGAGGTGACATATCCATTCACATAACCAGCCCTGATTACACTGATTTTAAATTATATGCACTTTAGTGATATAAAGTAAATAAAATATTAAATTACGCAATTTGCATGGGAGTTATCATAGAGGGCGTCATTACTAGATCTATTTTTTAAATTTTACCAAGCATTATAATACCAGATACCAGAAGAGGTTAACCGCCTCCTTCATATTCATTTTGAGAATTCAGTTCACCAAAGAATTTTGTCTGCAGTTTTCTGAACGAAATAAAGCATTTCAGAAAATTGGCCAATTTGTACGGGCGGTACAAGAAGGGATGTGGCAAAGCGCTCCGTTTTCATCCTGAAACTTTACATTGTCAAACTTTCAATATTTGACTAAATTTAGTGGAACTAAATAAAATATATCAACTTAAGAATATACGGATTAAATCGGTCATTTGTATGGGAGGTATCAGCAAGAGCATGGTTAATGAGTTGATTTTTCTAAATTCTGTCAAGTATTATGATGAAACAGCGCTCTCCTCTTGTAAGGGCAGCGAAGACAATCTGGTCACAGATACGCAGAATGTGCAGCAACTATGGAGAGAGCATTTTTATAAGCTTTTAGTTCTGAATGGCAGAAAGAGTGAAGAAATCATGTAATTTATCGACGATGGCATAAATTGCCCAGCTTTGAGCCAAACGGGCATCAGAACAGCAGTATTGCGGCTTAAGAACAACAAAACTGCTGACGCTAATAGCCTGTCAGCAGAGCTGTTCAAAACTGATGGCAATGAGCTGATAAACAGCCTACATCAGCTCTTAAATATGATTTGGCTCGATTGAAACATGCCCGATGATTGGAATTTGAGTGTACTGTATTCTGTATTTAAAAAAGGCGATCCAAGCATTTGTAAAAACTATCGCGGTATCACTCTTTTACCCATGTGACATATGAAAGAGTAAAGTCGATTCTAACTAACCTGATTAGATCTTATCAGTGTGGCTTTAGACCTGGTAAATCAACAATTGGCTAGGTATTCACACTACGACAAGTTCTGAAGAAGACCCAAGAAAAACAGATCGGCACGTATAATCTTTTTGTCGATTATTATGCTGCCTTCGACAGCCCGATACGGCAAAAACTGTATGAGGCCATGTCCGAGTTTGAAATTCCTACGAAGCTTGTTCGTCTTTGTAGGATGACGCTGACTGACACGAAGTCTTCAGCAAAGACAGGCAAAGATCTAGGCGAGCCTTTTTTTAACGTGCGAACTTTTCAACATACCGTTGAAGATGATTATGAGGAAAGCTGCAGTTAATACGACTGGTACCATCTTTAATAAAAGCCAAATGTTACTCGCATATGCGGATGACATAGACATTATTGAGCGAAAACTGCGAGAAGGAAGCAGCGAAAATGGGTTTGGTGGTGAACGAGGACAAAACAAAGTTATTGGTTTCAACAAACAGAGAGTCTACTCGTTTGGGACGTTGTGTGAACGTTGAAAACTATAATTTTGAAGTGGTGGAAGAATTCATCTACCCCGGTTCCGCTGTAAACAAAACGAATGATGTCAGCATGGATTCAATGATAAAACCCTCTCTCGACAAACAAACATCCGACTGTACCAGACGTTGGTTATACCTGTCTTATTATATAGCGCAGAATCCTGGATTATGACGCAAATGGATGAATTAGAACTGGCAGTTTTCGAGAAGAAAATACTTTGGAAAGTATGTGGGCCCACGACATGGGAACAAAATGTTTGTACACCGGATTAATTCATGTTACAATAATACTGCCACAGAGGTAGACATCCAAAAGTAGCAACATTGACCAAAATTAGTAAAAATTGAAAGCTAGAATTTAATGTAATTTACGACAAAGCGCAGTTCAATTGCCGAAAATGTTTAACATGTAGTATCCAAAAATGCCATGGAAGTGGACATCCAAAAACAGTAACTTCGTTTAAAATGCTTCGAAAGCACAGTTCAATTATCGAAAATTTTCAACATGTTTGCTCGTAGCATGGGACGCATATTAAAAGTGAACTACGCTCTACAAAATACAAAAAGTGCAAGAAAGTGCACAAAAGGCGATTCCCCAAGCAAGAGCAAAGTTGTTAAAACACTTGCACGTTGGTGGCCGGCTTGAATATTTAGTTTTTTTCTGATGAAGAAATGTTTTAAATTTTAGCAATATTTAAGCAAATAAAATGACCGTGTATGGTTCGAGCGCAAATAAAAAGACAATTTAGGCCAGTGAATTGCTGTGCGAAAGCAAGTGCCTGCATAAGTGATAGTTTGATCCACACTAATACAATAAACTCACAACACTTTAGCTTTAAACAGGGCGTAAAAATGAATGAACAAATCTGCAGTGAGAAGATTTTAAATAATGCTTTGTTATCTTGGGCATACAAACAATTTGGTAGTAATCATTGAACGTTTCAAAAAAACTCGGCACCATCCCTGTGAAACACAACATTTATTGCAAGATAAAATTCCCGATCTTATTTCTTCACAACAATGGCTATCATATTTCAAGGAGTTAAAACTAAAAAAAAGTGATTTTTTCTATTCCGAAGGCCAAAGTATCATCTAAACAATGTGGGACGTTCATCATATTTCCAGAACTTAAAACAGGAACTTAAAAAGGGATTTTTCTATTCCGAAGACCATCATCTAAACAATGTGGGACGTTCATTACCTTAGAGATTGCTATTTGCAGAAATATGTAGGACAAAATGCCATCAGGCTAAATGAGTGCAATGTGAGAAGCCTTTCCGAACAGACTTGATGCTTTTATCTGCGTCAGAGGCGCCCACATCGAAAAATAACATATGTTTCTTAAAATTTAGAGTATGTGCTGAATACTGAATATACTAAATTTTCAAATACAAAAACCAAAAATTTACAAAATTACAGCATTTTTGCTTGGTAACACTTCGTGTGTCAATTCGGCGATTCCTGTATTTGTTGAGCTGATACTGGTGCCATAGAAATGCGGGCTCTTGCATTTCGATTTCCCGTTTTCATTTAAAGCATTGTTTAAGAATGTTAAATATAAAATGTCATGTTAGCCTCATTTATTACCTCACCAAATAACTTTTCATTGGTGCATTGGCATTACATGTATTGAACTCATGTGGAGTTTCAAAAGTCTAACTTAATTTTCTCCACTGTGTGATGTTAATTATTTTACTGCATCAACAAATTTAGTTTGTCACATAAGCCAGTCATCATTCCACGATGCATCGTTAATAAATCGATGTATTTGTTGAACAAAATCGTATTCAACTATAATCATAGAATATCGTACTCATCCTCAAACAAATTCTTAGTTTCAGTGAATCAACAAAGAATAAATGCAGGCAAATACGTGTCCTTTTACTACAAACACACGTATATTTGGTGATTGCATTAAATAGTGGCGTTAAAATGCTGTTTACTTCCATGACTTTCTCACTACACTCACTATTCCTTGACTCCAGTTCAACCACTAAATATGGCGGATGATGCCACCACTCCATCTACAATACAGCTCTCTCTGCTTCTACCGTCTGACTGCCCCTTTCTTGCGATTGCAATTTATTGCATACGTTGAGGGGGGGAGATCTTAGCTAATCCTATAAATAAGTATTTGTCGATAGTGGTTGTCTTCGCATCTCCTCCCACTCCATTCCACAGTATGTGGTTTCAGTTCATACAATACCAGTGATACGGGGTGGTTGTGGTTACAATTACTTGGGATTTTTATGTGCTTCTCTTTATCGTTGTCGCTTTATCATCTTCATCTTGTGCATTTTTGAAGAAAATATTGAGATTTTCTATCGTTGTTTGCCTTGCAGCAAATCCCTGACGTGTATTGACATGTACTCGTATTGCGGTTGTTCCGAATCAGCGGTGGTGGGTTATTATACTGGCACCACTGCCGCACCATAATGCGGTCCCTTGTGCTCTGTCGCTCTACTTGTAATCGTTTTGGTAGCGTTATGATTTCATTTAACTGATATTAATTTTTATCAATTTAATCAACAAAAGCTGTTGACTTAAATGAAACCATAAAAACATGTCATCTATTGCCCAAAAATAAGAAGAATAGGAGAGAAATCTTATGTCGTTTGCTATCATTACCTATCACTTGTGCCACCCCATTAGGTATGCTCGGTTTGCTTAAACCGATAGCAGCTGAAAGTATGCTTTAGTATCTTTGTTTTGGTAGCGTTATCTAAAATATTATGACTTAAGCAATGCAACGTTGTTTGCTTCAGTGTAATGGCATACAAAATGTACTTACTGGTAGAAAATCGAGAATTTTTCTTATAAGTTTTTCTAGAACTGTAATATTTAGGCTATAATTTCCAGGCAGGTGGACATGAATAGGCTCAGCTATTGAATGGCATCCAATAATGAACTGATAACAACACAAGTGGACAAACGCAAAGTGGGACAGGTACCTCTAGCGTTTGTGAGGATGTCAGGAGAGCAACATTTACGTGTCATATTATCGTAGACCGAATCATCGCACATGCGAAATCGATATATTATAATCGGATTCCCAGCAAAAATTCAATTCAATTCTTTGGGATTTTTTCAAAAATCATGACCAAAGTTAGAATAAACCCTTAAATTGTTTATTAACTACTATAACCCTTATCAGTATATATTAACCACCTCTACATATAACAATTGTTGACAAAAATCACATAAAATGGTCATTATTCCAACGAAGGATAAAGTCCTGATAAGAGTAAGTTTTCCCCTAACGGACGGATTTCGTCAGAGCAAGCGGAGTGACCTCTGAATTAACAATAAAAGAGGCAATGTTAGAACTTGCAGAATTAATATATTACAGCTTACTGTTTTCCTTTAAATTTTTGTCAAATTTATGATATCTTAAAGAGAGCGACAATGCAGACAATTTTCATTTGTAAAACTAATTAATATAATAAATAATATGAATACAGAAAAATCTGAACTATATATTTTGTATGGAAAGGGAGGGTTTGTCCATTCGGTAAAAGCACCAAGTATCCTCTGATCTATTATATTTCACAGATTGAGTTTGAGAGACACACAGTGCGGGTAAATGGAAAAAAAGGGAAAGTATTATGTCACTTCTTAACGGTTGGAGTTGGAGTAATAAGAATTTATAAGTATTCAAGAACGTATTCCATATTTATATTATTCTAAAAGACAGCGAAATTTTAAAACACGTTTTCTGAAATAATTTGCAGTTCTTTGCAAATGCTTTGCTTTTCAATTAGCAAAAAACTGTACAAAATTGGGGGAAAAAGTATAAAAATATTAAGTACGCAACTAAGTTCACGCTGCTATTATTATTTTTTTTTTTTTTTAATTTAACGTTATTATTGAAACATTTATAAAATGATTCATTGAAAGTATTGCCTATCGCTAGCTACTACTTCTTCCCATCTTTCTGGCAAAGCTCGAATTCCGTCAAGGTAAAACTTTTCTTCTTTTGAGGCTATCCGCGAATCTAGCCATTCCTTGATGTCGTCATATGAGTGGAACGGAACGGAACGGAACAAGTGATAATCGGACAGCGCAATATCTGGAGAATATGGCGGATGAGGTAAGACTTCCCACTTCAGCGATTCAAGTAAGGTTTAACGGTCTTGGCCACGTGAGGCAGAGCTCTATCTGCGTTTGACACCGATCCCCATAAACCAACGCCGTCAAATCATTGTATTCAAAAGGTTTTTCGTCTTTCTTCACACGAATGTTTGTCAACATCAAAATCACCGTCTTAAAGCGACGGAAACAATCTCAATGAGCTTCAGACGCTGTTTCTACGATTGAAAGAAGAAAATCAATATTTCCCACATAATTATACATATTCACACAACCAAACAATTTGACGTCAGAAGAAAATCACTGATGTATCGAGGCGGTATATTTTAGAGTGTTCCTAATCTTAGCTTATGACATTTAGATTATGGCAGAATCGACTAGCACTTACAACTGCCGCCATCTATTGGCAAACAGCGGGAACTTAGTTGCGCACTTAATATTAAGCATTACTACAGGGTGGCGCAATAGAACGTGCATATTGCATCATCTTTTTTTGCGGGGTAGAAAAGGCGCGGGCGGGGGGGCGTCTACATCGTTGGGTTGGCGGGCTCATGGAGTTTTAGTCGCTATGAATCACTTCGACGGGAAGCGTCGCGCATTTTACGAGAACTCTCGTTCATATATTGCTACTAAGCGACTATATTGTGCTGAATATGGACTACGGCGAATTAGTGAAGCTCCGAGTGCTAATTTAATTAAAATATGGGTAAAGCGTTTTGAAGAGACCGGTTCAACATTTAAACCACAAGCAAATGGTCGCCCAAGAACATCATCTATCGCGACGAAGTTTGCAACGAATTTTAACATTGGATCTTAAACTGCATCCATATAAGCTGCAATTAACACAAGAATTAAATGAGTCTGACTTAATAGCAAGGCTCACATTTGCTAATGAAATGCTTAATCGATTTGCCAATTTTGACAATATCCTTTTCTCTGACGAGGCTCATTTCCTTACGAATGGGTTCGTAAACTGTCAAAATTGTCCTTACTGGAACAGTGAAAGTCCCAAAATCAATTACCAGAAACCATTGCATAGTCCTAAAGTGACAGTATGGGCAGCAATCTCTGGCAGAGGAATAATTGGTCCTTTTTTCTTCGAAAATACGCGGGGCCAAACCATCACGGTTAATACGGAACGCTATGTTGAGATGTTGGACGGATTTTTGGCTCCAGAAATTGAAAGTTCAAGAATAATGAATTCCAGAACTTGGTTCCAACAAGATAGAACTACCTGTCACACATCACATCATGACTCCATGGCGGTGGTGAAGCAGATGTTCCCTGGCAGACTGATTTCGAAAAGAGGTGATATCCCATGGCCCCCACGTAGTCCAGACTTGACGCCTCTTGACTTTTTTTGTGGGTATACCTCAAACACGAAGTCTACAGTAATAATCCAAGAAACATCGTTCAGCTCAAGGAGAATATCCGTGGTGAAACGGCAGCCATTACAGCATTACTGAAGAAAGTTTTCAATAATTTTCGTTTGCGATTAGAGAAGTGCCGTCGTAGAGAGGGTCACCATTTAGATGATGTTATTTTTAAAAAATAAACTCCATTTATTACTCTGCAGTGCCTTAGATTTATTTTAACCATACCTTTTGGATTTATATTTTAATCTATTTTTCAAATGTGCACGTTCTATTGCGCCACCCTGTATTTTTGCAAAGACTAAAACATGACGTAAAAATCGTTGCAATAGTTTTAGAAAAGGTTTTACAGCACAATAAACATTTGTCCTATCCGAGCTACCTTAATTTCGATCTCAACTATGCAGCTCCCGTTGTACATGTAGTATTGAGTCTTCGAATAAGAGCTCCCCAACACTTTAAAAACCTGTGCGCGAAATTTTATCAAAATCGTTCAAACTTTTAAGAAGGGGTGAGATAGTATTTTTCTTTTTCGTTTACTCTCACTGTGCGATATCTGTCTCGATGGCTCTCCGTTAAAAACGATAGCTGTGATAAATGCTCCAGAAACTTCTTAAAGTGTTGAGCACTCCAATATTTCACCCGATCTATGCCGGGAATAGTAAATGACCCATAATAACCAACCAGCTGCATGTAACTCTCTCTTATAAATAGATCGATATTCCAAAATTCATTTTTTTCCTGCTGCTTCTAATTCGTAGGCTGGAGTAACACAAAATTGTGTCCTTTATATTTTCTTATAATGTTCGGCAAAATTAACCTAATATAATTAGAAATTACAAAGGAAATGTGGAATTGCAGAAAATACGCCAGTTTGCATGAGAGGCGTGAGAAAGAACGTGGCAAAGCGGTCCATTTGCAAACAAATTTGACTGAATTTATAGCAACTTCATAAAAGATATGAACATATAAATCAGAAAGGACACGGATAATCGACCGACTTTTTGAAATTGCATCAATTAATGTACTGGCTAATGTTTGGCATTTGCACGATCTTGCAAAATATTACACTGTGAAATGCTTTAAGAAGTTTTTAAGAAAGGTATGAAACAATTTTAGTCAAAGAATATCTGGCACTTAGGCACTTCGTTTTGTTTATAATCTTTATGCCGCAAATATTTATTCCTTCAGGTGGACTGTAAAAAAATTCGGAAAATAAAAAGAAAGTAAAATTTTCAATAAATGATTTTCAATAAAATTTTTTAAGATTTGACCGCTCATTGATTAATCAATCAAATATTTTAAATTTTGGACCTCGCAAACATGTATAGTTTTTATTTTTACTCCGAAAACCGAATCGAAATTGTATTAAATTTTGTCTCTGTTTCATACATCGCAGACGAAAGGTAAAAAATATAGTTCTGGTTCATACGCCCGAAACGATATTAGATAAAATTTTGATTCTGATTCAGTTAATGAAACATTTTTTTTTTTTTTGCTCTTTTTTTCAAATTTCATTTGAAATCGTTTAATTTAAAGAACAGACAAAATTTGTCAAGAAGTGCGGAAATTTGTCAAAACCTGATAGCGTAAATTGAGAAATTAAAGTATTTGAAATACTTGTGCCTTTCAGAATTTGGCATCTGATCTTTTCTGTGCCAACAAAATACCGAAATACCAGCTCTTATTTAGTCTAAGGAACGAAACTGCATAAAATGTTAGTTTTGTTTCTGGTTCACAAATCAAAATTTTTTTTTTATTATGTTTTGGAATGAAAAATATATGAAGTGAATGGTTGTTTCGAATATGAATCGAAAGCAAGTTTTTTTTTTTATACTTTAAACATATCAAGGACGAATCTAAATTCTCTCGAAAATGTCTGTTTTAAATAATCATCCCTTAAATTGTTTTTGTGGATGGATGGTAAAACTTGGTAAAGTTATTCTCAAGGAACAATATGGTTCAACTAGAAATTTGTAGTGTTACCACTTTTTTTTTAGCAAAATGTTCAATTGTTTTGTTTTTAAAACTATTAAACTGATAGTTGGGATCTTTTTACGAAATGTCTTTTGAGATATAATACTAATCATTCTTATACTTTACACCTTCCAAGCAAATTTTAAAAATCTTAAGTCAGTCATATCTCAAAAACGGTTGGGTACGAGAACATGAGATGTGTTCTGACTGTTATTACACTGTATTACGTATTAGTGTTCAAAAACGAAACCGAAAACTGGCAAACCGGGATTTTCACCGAAAGAATATGAAAATTTTTTCAATATCTGTGTTTTCGAATAACTGGTTTAACCGGGCTTCTTGCTACGGTTAAACGAATTTCACATGTTAAAAACATGTTTTAAAAATGGCTTTGTGGTTATCAAAATATCGCCATACAATTGTACAAGAACTGTCATCAATTTACCAATGCATTATAATACAGGTTATCCATTTTTCGATTTCAAAAGTAAAATTAAATAAAACACACGTAGAGCTGTGATTTCGATGAAACTTTTATTTCATTACAATGCTTGGACCTTGCCATTATGTGCGAAATATAATGTCATTTAAATGACTGCCTCTGGGTTGGTTGCAGCAGTGAATCGTGGAAGCTTTCGACCACTTTTTTGAACATTTGGGCGGTATCTCGGCAATAACTTGACGAATGTCGGTTTTCAAATGTTCCAACATTTGATGATTATCGGCATAAATACGTAGCCACACAAAAAAAAAAGTCTAACGGCGTCAAATCGCATGATCTAAATGGCCAATTGACGTAGCCAAAACCTGAAATTACGCTTTCTGGTAACTTCTCATGCAAAAAATAAAATAAAATCGGTCGTGTTGTCTAGCTCATTGCAGCGTCTTATTGCAATCACATATTGTCGGTTATCATATGGCCATGGCGCTCTGAATTGAAATTCAGATTATTCGACACACCTTCACTAACATTGATGGTGTACATTGAGATGATGCACAGGCCAAACTACGTCTGTAACGTTTCCAGTCTCTTCAAATTTCTTTATAACCTTGGCAACTCCTTGCACAGTAGGTGGATTATGATGATCATAATCACCCCATAATGCAAGAAAAGTGCCAACGTTTTAATCACTACTTTTGTAGTAAGTTTTAACTATTTCTACTCGTTCTTCGGTTGTTAAACGATCTATTTTCGTAAAGGCAAACCTTTCACTAAATAATTAACACTTTATATGACTGGTATTTAACAGCTGACAGCCTTGCCAGTCCGGTGGCTTGGAATTCGCTAAATGGATAAACCTATGTATTGTAACTTTTTCAATGTCTAAGTAGCTATCCTAGTAGGTTTCTTATTGAAATCATTCTAAATTTGAAGAACACTTCAATGATAATAATAATAACAATACAAATTTTTCTGCAGATGTCATGGAAGAGAGGGCTATCTGAAATTTTGTAAAACTTTATGGAAATTGGCGCAGTAAGAACGATCGGAAATATTATTTAAACTTTTGGCAACCTCTATGAAATTGCTCTGAAACCATTCTGGAAGCTAAGAAACAATAAATTAAAAAACGGATTAATTATACCTGCTGCCGGATATACAGTTTTTCAAAGAACTGTAGGTTTCAAATTGTTACCGGGTTTTGGTCTTGGTTTCGAGCTTTTATGAACGTTAACATACATCTTCTGTAGGATACCTTGAGAAAAACAGCTAATATGCAAACTATTCAAAGTTATGCCTTCAAGATCATGCCTCAGAACAAACACCAAACAGTTGTTCCATCATACAGCAATCTGTATGTGTTCGTCACTCCTTCGTTAATGAAATTAAAGTTTCACGCAACAAAACTCCTTCCATGTTACATCCCCTAAATTATCCCAAATTAAGTAAAATCCCCAATGATTCATTGCATCTCTGTTGGACAAACAATGGGGAACCATATTATCTATCAACTGTGAAATTCCAATGATGATAAATTTCCACAACATCAACAACAACAAAGTACAAAGAAACCACTAAGTAAAATTCCGGAACAAAGATTTTGTCAAACTGATTAAATCACAAAACCAACGGACAGATCCAGACGCATTCAAACACACCAGACACACCAAAATATCGTCTGGAACATGGTTTTCGAGATTTTTTTTCTTGTGGAAACTCAAACAAAGTTTAGAATTCTACTCCTGCACCAGTAGTAGTAGTAGTAGTGGCAGTAGTAGTAACACATGGCCAACAACACGATGCCAGCCAACTTAGTTTATCTAAGATGTTTTCCTTTTGGTTTGGGGATGGAGGAGTCATATCAAATTGGGCACAGAATAAATACGAAGGCAAATTTTTGTGGACTGGAAGACAATAAACTAACTACGGCGTAGAAAAAGGCGAAGCGGGGTTCTTCGTTGTGTGGGCAAGGCGCCAATAAGTTGTTCAGAGATGTGGGTGTGGAAGCCTTTGCCATCGTATTTGTATGTAAGGGGAGTCAATTGTTTGCCAACAAACGGAAGGACTCAAACTTAAGAGAATGATTGTAAGACTACATATGTGGAGGAAGCATACCTATAGGGTGGTGCATAAGGTGCTAATAATTTGTTGTTAGCTGCGCTGTTATGTCATATTTTCTGCAGCTTTGTGCTTTTGGAAGTAGAAGACTTGCAAAGATTTTTCAATCAAGTGAACTGATCCACATCTGGGAAAAGGGTGCGGAGTGCCAGAAGCTACGTGGTAAATAGTCAGGTTCTTTTGAACAAGGATTCTGGACTAAAGCATTTAATGAAATTAAATGGACGATATGAATTCAAAATCATATGGCTGTAATTTGTGTAGGAGTTACCGGAAAAGGTACCACATTTTATCAGACATTACAATTAAATGCGGCAGACAAAAACTTAATTTACTGCAACCTACACATTGAGGTTTACAAGTGGGAAATTAGACTTCGCTAAATCATTCAATTTGTAATGGAGGTACCAGAATGAACAGGGCTATGCAATCCGTTTTTATTTTAGAAATCAAGTTTATCAAATGCGTTACGTGTGCCAAAATTGTTTAAATTCAATGCAGTGCTTGAAGGAAAGAATATTGGGTTGAACCGATTTTTAAGTAGGAGATATTAGAACGATATGATTACTTGATAAATTATTCTCAAGTTTTGCAAGATACTATGAAGCAACATAATAAACAAAAATTTATGCTACTGCAATCTACCAGTTAGGAGTGTGAAGGCGTTCCCAAAGCTAGCCGACCTAGCAAAGAAGACACAATAATTTTCTTTACTTTCAACATAATCTCCTTTTAGTTCGATACATTTTTTTCAGCGATATTCTATAGCTTCTACACCCTGTTTATAGTAAGAACTGTCAACCTTCTTAAAATAACCATCAACCACAGACTCCACCTCTTCATTGTTGGCCAATCTTTTACCACTGAGCCATTTTTTTCAAGTTTGGAAATGGAAAATAGTCCGAAAGAGCCAAATCTGGCAAATAAGAAGCATGATGAAGCAATTCAAACTTTAATTTATTAATTTGGGCGAACGCAATAGTGGTTGTATGAACTGAAG
This sequence comes from Philornis downsi, assembly GCA_019455685.1. NCBI lineage: Eukaryota > Metazoa > Arthropoda > Insecta > Diptera > Muscidae > Philornis > Philornis downsi. Next base: position 1,374,786 of record JAHXMU010000062.1, read on the forward strand.
CCTTGTCCAGATAAAGTAATTTTTTTCACAATTTCATCACCTAAACGCTACAATACATTTGCATAATATTCGAATATTTCGAAAATAATCAATAAAAGTAATCCCATGCGCATTCCAAAAAACGAGACGCCATGGCCTTGCCTGAGGATGGAAACGTCTTCACCTTCTTTAGACACGATTTTCCCATTCCAGTCCACTGCTTTCACTGTTCTTTATCTCAGTTGTGAAGCCGTGAACCCATATCGCATCTATAATTATAAAAGAAGGCAAAAATTCGACTTTATCACGGTGAAACATCCCCAAACACTCTACTGAAACATCTTCACGACGCTGTTTTGCTCTATTGAAAGCAAGCGCGGCACCCAACTTATGAACAGTTTTCTTATCTTCAAATCGCAATATATGATGTATAGCACATTTTGAAATGGCTACCATTTCGGCCAGCTCACGCACCTTCAGCCGACGATTATTAATACCATTTTGGGGATTTTTTTTAAACGTATGTGGCGTGTACAGTGTACACTGTACACCTGAATTGGTCGACCAGTACGGTGTTCGTCTTGGCAGCTCGTACAGCCTCGTTTAAACTCTGCTACCCAATATTTGCCAGTCGTAAATGCTGACTCCCCCAAAGTAGAATTTAGCTCGGCTTTAATGTTAGCTTGACTGGTTGGTTGGAAATATTAAATTACATAATGGTGACCAATTTTTCATATGTTTACAAATTCACTGAGATCGTTTGCTTTTGATGGTTCAAATAAAAATACTAACCAAAGTGGCGCTTTGAAAACATATATTTTATAAGGTTGTCACTTTTTACCAAAATATTTTTTTCCAAACTGCTAGCACCATCTGTGCGTCAATTTGTCAATTTGTGTAGGCATTACTAGCGCGTGACAATGTGGCCCTTTTTAATCACAGACACTACGTTAGTAAACCCTTACATTTGTGTGGGAATTACTGAAAAGAGCGAGACTAGCCGGTAGATTTTATAAAAATGTGGCAACAACTATAAAGCCAAATAAGAGACAATAATTCTGGCCCCTGTCGTCAAATTGTTAGAACTGACTTGGAAAACTTAATTTCGGAAAATTGTATGTACAATTTGTGTGCGGGGTATCAGAAGAAGCGTGACAGATGCAGTCAATTTTTATTTTCAGATATCTAACATATTCATAATTTATACAATATTCGACTTAATTTAATGTAACCGAATAGAAGATATGTGCCTAAGAATGTATGCATTATATCGGTCATTTTATTAGAGGTGTTGAGTATAGTTAGTCAATCGGTTTTTTCAGATTTTACTAGGAACAATAGACAAGATTTCAGGTACTATAGTAAACACTAAACATGTGTCAAATTTGAATTTTTGCGTAACTGGATAAAAGATATGAACCTGAATATGTGTGGGTTAAATCGGCCATTTGTATTAGAGTTACCGGAAGATAGGTAATTTGTTGATTGATTTACAATTTTACCAAACAGTTTACCAATTAGCAGTTTTTGGGCACAAATGGAGTTTCGGAAAATCCGTTAATATATAATTCCCGACTATGGCCTGCCAAAATATCAGACAGTGCCATGTTTTGAGAAGTTTCTTAAAGATTTACAAAAATTATCGTGTCTGCCAGTCACCCGCTAAATGGACGGAAAACGCTTTTTCCTCCTAAACGAGATTGAAACTAACTAGATTAATCAGTTAAGCAAACATGATGGTTAATCAATTTTGTGAATAATTAATTCTGAACATTCAGAACCATGATTAATTAATTAATTTGAATTTTATTTAATCAAGTTCTAATAATTTATTCAAAATTTGAATAATTTGTACAAAAAAAAAAATTATATAAATTTTAATTCAACAATTAATCACGGCTTTTGAGTATTTAAAATTACTGTTAATCGATAAATTGTAAATGTGATTAATTAATTATTAAATTAATTAATAACTAAATTAATCAATTGATCAGACTGGATTTTGGATAATCATGTTTGCTGATTAATCAATTCATCGCACATCCTTTGGTCAGGAGGTATTTTGATTTTTCCCTGCTGGGCATTTTCTGTATCAAATGATATATCTTGATCGCATCCGGTGAAAATTTGAAAACAATTTGGAAGAAAGCGTATTGTTCTTTAAGAAACTGCAAACGATATTTAGAGACAGACAGATCGATTCGAACGCTAATTTTGGAATAACAACTGAACAAAATCGGAGGTAGTGGTTGCAAGTAAATTTTCTAAGCATTATAACGCTGTATGACGGACAAACTTGATTAATAGAGGAAAAGTAGAATTCCTAAAAATCGAACAACCTGTGCGGAAGTTACAAGAAGGAGAGTAACTATATAATATATTTTTTAGTCTACCAAAAGTTTGATGTGATAAATTTTTCAAAACAAGGTATTAACCGAAGAATATGAGGTTTAAATGGGACATTTATGTGCGATATAAGGTTATAAGTTTGGTATTGGCACCGTACCATTACGATTGGGTCATCCCACACCGATTAATATTTTTTTCAAATTCCGGCAACTGATATCAATAAATAAGGTGCACAACAATTTAAATTGTTAAAACCTGCGAATTGTGAATTGTAGGGAATTTCGGGAGTGAATTGCGACAAATTTGTGTAGGAGGTACACTTTGGCAGATCTGGCGATTTGTTCCTTAAAAGCTTTTTGTCGATGAAAACTTTAGAAACAAGGATATTATCGACAACAATCAAACTACATATAAAAAAAAAAAAAAAAAATAAAACAATAAAAATAATATTAACCCAGTAGTAAGATCCTGCAATTGTTCCAACCGAACATTGGCAACTTATTTTAAATTTAATTTTGTTTTTATCGTGTTAATATTTTTGCCTTATGTTATCTTTAAAGTCTGGTACTATGCTGACTTTTCGCGGTGAAATTTCATGTAAAAATGGTCGTGAAATTTAAAGCTACATTTCTCCACTAGATATCGCTGTGTGTGCAAAATTTTCTTAAGTGGCAACGCCATTCTTTGTGTTTTGTTGGTTTCCAATACTACAATCGAAAGAACTTACATTTTTATGTCGTAATATGTTCGATAATATATTTACAGACTCGTGAAATGAAACAGTAATACAAAAAGACAGAATTTTCCAATTTTACAAATATATTTTCGTACATTTTATGACATAAAATGTAAATTTCGCTGATTTCAGTTGTGGGGAACGGCATCGGCTTCTAACATAAATAAGCTACAGAGAAGATAATCAAGAATACTGCGCCAAATTTGTGGTGCCCCATGGTATATTAGGAATGATAACATACACAAGGATTTAAACATTCCTTATATTTCCGAGGAAATAAGAAAATTAAGCAGATCATATATGTCGTAGTTGTCCTCCCTCTCAAACTCACTCGCTCAAAACCTTCAACATTTTCCCGGCTAAAAAGAAAGGACACGCTAGACTTGGTAAGGTGATAAACAGAAGATCCGGCAATGGCAGGATACTTTAGTTTAAGATAGGATTAAGATTTGAATACATATTGTAAATTTCGAAAGAAAGATCCAATAAAGAAAATGAATGAAAAAAAAAAACGAGAAAAAGTGTTTGGAGAAATTTTTTTCTTCATGAAAAGAAAATAACGCCTAGCTTAATAGAAATCCCTTTTCAGTAGTTACGCACTGCGTTTATTTGTGCATAGGCAATGCGCCAGTCAGACATAGAGTCCTCGTAAAATACGTGACACTCATTTAAGGCCAACGTTTCGCTCTTTCACTCCCCCCGAACGCAATGACGTAACGACAGACTAAATAAGAATATTTCAAATCCAAGACATACACTTCAAACTTTTTGCTTTTGACACCATTCTTCGGTGGCACTCCTACCGCCTGTGACAGGCCTTACAAAGAATTGGGAAGGAGTGCAAAAAGAAAAAAAGCAACCTAATACGCTTCACTTTGACTATTTGTGTTTGATTTCTTTCCTTAGAAAGTTTGAAGTGAAGTCTCAATGAAGGCGATTGTTGGAGTAAATCACCCTCTTGGCCGCAATTCATTTTATTGAGACAGCAAAAGGCTTTACGCTGAAGAAAATATGAACTGAAAAAAGGTTATAAATGCTATATAGAGATGTATGACCCCTTGCGCAAAAAATATATCAGAGATTTATTTGCCTTTACATCGACATGACTAACAAAAGGGTGAGAGAATTACGTTATATTAGATCAGAACTTACCTGGCGCACGAGATTAATTTCACTAGATATCAGATATCAGCCGATATATCACCACTGGTGGTTGTACTGAATGCTGCAAATTCAGAAATTGTCCTCAACCACTATAGGGGACGTGCCTACAACATGTCGAAATCGTAAAAAAATTTAAAGTCAGATATTAGTTGGCAACTAAGCCTTTTCCTGTTTCCTTCTTATATCTTTTATTTGTTTCATCCAAGTATGTATACTCAGTCAATTTCCTTCACAAAATTCCACAGAGTGGACTAATTTCGTACAAGTTGAGGCATTAGTTAGAAAAAAATTGAAGGTAAGGTGAGGAATTAATGTATCCCATACCTTCCGAAGGATAATAATACGGCGAATTCTAACAAGGCAGAATGTATTCGTCCAATGTATTTTTTAGAGTATTAAATTAAACCTTTACAAGTGTTTAAATAAACATATGGTTTAGGAGTAATTATCTACAAATGGGCATAACTGAGGATATAAATTTTTCGTTAACCAACTCAGTTTTGAGTTCTCAAAAACTCCAACTAAAAGTAATTAATTGTATTTAAATTAAAACCCATGCACTGACATCTATTTGCACCGGAATTTTTCTTTTCTCACTGATTTATATATAATAGGATTATCCATTTTTCGGTTTTGAGTAAAGTTAAATAATACACATATAAAGCTATGATTTCGTCGAAACTTGTATTCCATTATAATGCTTGGACCTTGCCATTATGTACAAAAAACAATATCATTTAATTGACCACCTCTGGATTGGTTGCAGTAGTAGGTTATTTTGAGGTAGTTTTCTAATAAATACGACTCAATGAAAAATCAAGGCTATAATTCGCACCTAACAGTCACTTTTTTCGGATGCAATGGCTTTTTCACAATCACTTTTGGGTTCTTCGAGCCCCACATGTGACAATTTGGCTGGTTCACGTAAACACCGAGAGAGAAACGAGAGAGCCCTTGTTTGAATCACCACTTTTGTAGTAAATTTTAAATACTTTTACTAGTTCTTCGGTTGTTAAACGATCCATATTCGCTAATGCAAACATTTCACCAAATAAATAACACTTCAGATGATAGGCAGCTAACAGTCTTGCCAGACCGGCGGTTTTGAAACCATTAAATGGATAACTGCATATTTCCCGAAAAACTGATATTGATTTTAAAATTTCCGGAAATTCCGAAAATGTTCGCTCATCATTTTTCAACTTATATTACAATTACAAATAATTTTTGTTTAACAAAGTGTCTCCTTCAATAGCTATACTCGTATATTCAGAAACACGCTATTGAAAAAAGAAAAACAAAAACAAAATCGATAAAAAACGATTCAGTGATTTTTTAGAATAGTCCATAAAATTTTTTTAAAATGAAGTAATTAAATTAGTTAACTGTGCGTGGAAACTATGTTTTTTAAATCAATAGTCTGTTTCTAATTGTGTGTAAACCATTCGCTTCTTAATTTGTCAATTTTCTGAAAGAAGAGTCCTCAAATTTGTATTAATGAACAAAGAAGATTAGGTAAATAATAATTCAGTAACTTTTTTAGAAGAGTTCATGAAGAATTATTTTTAAATAAGGTAACTAAATTAGAAAACGGTGTACGAAAAATATGTTTTTAAAACAGACGAATCTTTTCTATTAGCATCCAAAAGTCTCTCTCTGATTGTTTGCACACCATTTGCTTGTTAATTTTTTGTTTCTTCGGAATGAAGATTCCTCAAATCTTTAGTAACTTTTATAATATTCAACAATTAATTGCTGCAATAATTTCTATAATGTCTGAGATCTTGTCAAATTACATACTTATTTATTTACATGGTAAATTGTAACCACGTTTCCATCTGTTATATGGCGAACGTATGCAATATTTTCAAGCGCTTCGGTCTTAAGCGCCCCTTCCTCATCTCGAAACCCCGAATATTGACAGTTTTTCCTTGCCGCAGGGTCATGATAGCCTTCTTCTGCGTCGTCTGTCGAGCTTATTTTTGCGGACTTTTTGTGCTGAAACATTTTGGTTCACCCTCAACACGTAACTGCAGTAATTTGATGATATTGACCACGTCAGTATCGATTTACGCCGAAACATTTCGTTTCGTTAATGTATGAACGTATACATTTTTGAATGCGTCAAAAATGAATATCCGGAAGCATCTAAATCTCCAAGTATTTTTTGCTAAATCTGTTTCAATTGTCAACTGATTCGGCCAATCATTGATATTTGTCTTTCTGGGTGTTTGGTGAACGCGACAACTGCCGTAAATCTTCATGAAACTTTTTAAAACTTGCCACAGGGTAATATTTTATAGCCGCGAATTGTCAATACCGTCTTTTCTGGTACCACAAATTAATCAATTTTCCAAAATTCAGTATTTTTTACTGTAACTCCTAATCCTTAGACTGCATCAAGCTCAGCTATTGTTAACTGTATTGCTTTACAAACTTTGGTAAAATTTATAAAAAAGATCTATTAACCACCCCCTTCTGGCACCTCACACACATATAGACTTTTTTAATCACTTAGATTTATATTTTTAATTCAGCTACACCAAATTCAGTTAATTTTGGTACACGTACATGGTTTGGTGAAGCCAAACCTCCTAAATAAACTGACCAATTTTCCGAAATGTAGTTTTTTCCTATAACTGCCCTTTCGTAGAATGCAGTAACACCTAAATTTTTGTCCATTTTATTTACTTAAATTACTCAGTAAAATTCGAGAAATTCGAGATTACCGAAATCAGTACAATTTGTCTCGCATAAGACATTTCGTAAATTAATTTCTGCGAATATGACCTTTTAGGGTGACACACATACAACTTATCAGCTTTGTTAGCAATCAATGCTTGCTTCATAATTTTTAAGTGAAAGACGACAGTAAGTTGTAAGTCTGAACAATTAAAGGTTCATAATTTTTACCAGTCGTTCAAAATGCGATCAAACTTGGTACAAGCTAAGTGCCTGCTACAGTAGGATGCGAGAATGGATATATAAAGGATCATCTCGGTCGTTCTTGTATCTCTCATACAAAAAGGGTAACTTTTAGAAATTCGATATTCTATTTAATTGAATTTTTGAACACTGTTTTGATGTATACCTTTTGGTAAAATTTGAGAAAAAACGTCCAAGTAACCACGTCCTTGTGATACTTCCTATAGGAATGACCGATTAATTCCATACACCCTTAATCTCATATCCTTCAAGTAATTGTTATGTGTTCAGTAAGATTTAATACATAACATGCGCTTGCTAAACTCTCGAAACGGAAATGAATGGCATTGCCACACCCTTTTTAGTATCTGTATTAAATAAGGACCGATTTATCAAAATTTTATATTTGTTCTGTAATCCCTAATCTTCTTCGTGGACTGCAGTGATTTACATATTCGTCGATTGCATTACATTATAATGCTTGATAAATTGAGAAATACGATCGAATAGCCACGCCCCTTTTTGGTATCTCTTTTCACACTGTTGCAGCAAATTAAGTATAACTTAGCACACATCATATATTTATTAAAATCAATTCTGCGATGTCAATTACTAGGCGATACAGCAAAATTTAATGGTTCCTCAATATATGGAAGACTTGAGCTACTTATGATTTTGTATGGTTTAGAACACTTTTTAATAAGAAAATGACAATTTACTATGACCATTCTGGCTTGCCGAACACTGCAAAGGAACGTGAATATATGTATATATATATATATATGATGGTTTCGCTTGGTTTCAACAGCTCGTAATAAATAACATCGTCCTGGTCCCGCCAAATGGCAGCGTGAATATTCGGCCGAGGCGACGACGTAAAAACATGACCGGGCAGCCTTGATTACTTTCTTTTCTTTGGATTGCTGTAATGAATCACCCGTTACAATACTTCTTCATCGTATTGTCGCTTCCTTTCTTGTCGGGGAAGCAGTTGTTCACAGGCGAAAAAAAAACACACTCGACGTCCCTTGGCTTCAACTCATAAGGAATCCATATTCCTTGGTTTAGAATCATTCCCAACGCATGCAATCGCTTGGAAATGGCTTGCCGGGTGACTCCTAACACTGAAGCAAGCTCTACCTACTTTATACACGGATCCCCATCATGGAATGCCGTCAATTCAGTGTCTTCAAAGGTTTTTCGTTTTCCTTCACGCGAACGGTCATCAACAGCAAAATCACTGTCTTCAAAGCGACGGAACCAATCTCGACAACTTGTTTCACTTACAGCAGCATCTCCGTATACGTTTTGAAGCTTTTTATGAGCTTTAGCCGCCGTTTTCTTCGATCGAAAGAAGAAAATCAATACTTCATATTTACACAACCAAAAGAATATGACGTCAAAAGCAAATAACTATTGTGATGAGGCGGTATGTTTATAATATGCCTAAGCTTGGCTCACGACGTTTAGGTTATGGCAGAATCGACTAGCACGCACAGCTGGCGCCATCTATTGGCAAACAGCGCACTTAATATATGAACAATTCGCTACTTTTACAAAATTGCATGGTAAACAATTATTTCAATTACAT
>JAHXMU010000062.1:1383629-1430789 GCA_019455685.1 Philornis downsi
ATTGAGAACAGTTGGGAAAAAAATACAATTTGAGTAATTTTGCGAAATTTAATTTTTTTGTGTTATACGAATTTCTATTCAATGGATCATACTGATTTTCTATTCAATGGATCATGCCTATTTTTTGCACGTTCATCAAAAACATTCTAGCTTGCAATTAATAGGTAAATTTTTGAAAAATATCTTCACTTTTTGCAAAATATGAATAATAGTTTTAACCAATTTAAAATATTTAGAACATCTCCGTCCAACCCAGGAATTAAATTTTCCATCATATATTCTCCAGTTTGTTCTCAACCATATACAAAACCAACATACAATACACAAGTATTTGCTATTTTCTATGGGCGTTTCTTAAAATATTTGATTTTACTCAAAGAACGTACGTTGACAAGATATCTAGATATTGTTGTTTTAGTTGTTGTTAGTTGCACATGAAGGGTTAAACAAGGGAACGGCTAGATGTTAAATTGAATAAAGACAAATGTTTTTTTTTTTTTTTTCAAAGCGGTATGTATGGAATATGACGAAAGCTCGTGTTAGGAGAGTATTCCTATTATTCTGGCCAACAGTTATTTTTACTTAAGAGGCACTGCGACTTAAGGAAAGCTCACAAGGAAAAGTCTAAAGACATCAAAAATTTCTATGGCCAATTCGTGACGCATCTGCGGAATATAGTCACACCCCAAGTCCCCCATTCAAAATGTCTATTGCAACAGGTGCGTGACATGTACCACCTTTCTGTTGGAAGCACTTGGTACTCATATCCATATTGTTAATGGTTATCATCTATCCGTCGAATGTCATCATCATTTTCGAAGAAGTATGGATCTATGATGCTGCCGGCTCACAATCCACACTAAAAAGTAGATTTTTGTTGATTTACTGTCACCTGGCGCATTTTGTTTGACTCAACAACGTCCTGACCCATATTACTGGAGTGAATGTATGAAGCTGTAAGAGGCGTTTGCCAATGGTGTCCATTATCGCTGATATTTTATGCACAAAATACCTTTATTACAAATAATTCATCAAACAGTTTTCAAGTATGGTAGAAGATACTATTTGATCTTGATAAATCAGATACAGTAATATTACGCCTAAGTTTAACTGTTAACTCAACTAGTAAAAAATGCAAAGCAAACGCAACAATAAACAGATTATTTGTGAGCTCACATCTGTTAAACTCATTTTTTTTTTTTTTGTTTTAGAAGTAAAGTTAAATAAAACGCACATAAAGCTATGATTTCAATGAAACTTGTATTTCATTATATTGCTTGGACCTTGCCATTATTTACGAAATATAATGTCATTTAAATGACCGCCTCTGGATTGGATCATTTTGAGGATTCTCCAGCGTCATTTTTGTAAAAATACGGACCAATAACATCTCCAGACCATAATGAACACTAAACAATCACTTTTTCCAGATGCAATGACTTTTCCACAATCACTATTGGATTCTCCGAGCCCCATATGCGACAATTTTGCTTGTTGACGCGGCCATCGAGTGAGAATTGAGCTTAATGGCTGTAGAAAATTTTGTTTGATTGAAAATCCACGTTTGAATCATCACTTTTGTAGTAAGTATTAATTATTTTTAGGCGTTCTTCGGTTATTAAACGATCCATATTCGCAAATGGTTAACTTTTAAATAACACTTTAGATGACAAGAATTTAACAGCTGACAGCCTTGCCAGACCAGCGGCAAACCCTGGATGGCAGTGCATTATTGGAAACGACCACATGGCGAATAATTGTGTATCATATGGATTATACAAATATATACCTATATAAAATATAAAATCAATAAAAAAAGGAATTCACTCAAACAGGACTGATTTTGCCAAATTATATTTGACAAAAATATTCAAAATTTTATTTTTTCCATATGGCGAATAATTGTGTATCGTATGGATTATACAAAAAATTTGTTTTTGTATATTGTTGAGGATAAAATGGAAAATATGCAAAAAACTATCACTATTAAAAGAAATATTGGCATTATGCAAGAAATGAGGTCATTTTGTAAAAATATAGCTATTAATTGCAAGCTACATTTGTTCTAAATATACATGCAAAGAATCAATCCGAATAGAAAATCAATAAAATTGGTGTTCATCCAAATTTAGCCACATTAAATTTGTTAAAAATATTACAATTTTTTTTCTAACTACTGTCGACCAAAATACCTGATTTTTTTCAGAAAAGCTCTACTACCGAAATATGATAAAAGCGCTTCATAAATTTTCACGCGTATATTGAGAAAAAATAGTTGCGACAACTTTTTATTAAGATGTATTTTGGGCAATACCTCAGCATTGCATCATTCTCAGGATTGAAGGTGGTCTTTTCAGCCACTGAAGCACATCTCACAGTATTGCGCGTACCGATAAAGTGCAATCTAAGCTAATGATTAGATAGTAACATTATAGCACCACAAGTTCTATCCCATGGACACTTCACTGGTCTCTCTAGAGTATTTAACAGTTTTGTGCGGTAATGCTAAATATGGACGTGAATGAGTTCACAATTTCCAACAGACATATGAAAGGCAACTCTCCACTATTTGTCCTCGTGTCAGTACGTAACTACGTGGTAGAGACACAAGCCCCCGCTCCACAAAGTCGTCTGAGTTGTTCTGTTCGACAAAAATGAAAGAGGCAACATATCAAGATTATTTTCTACAAGATAATAAATTAGTTACACAACAAAGGACACTTCGTCGTGACGTGGCAGATGGGGGAGGTGGGGGAGGGTTAAAGATGACAAGCCCACAATAAAGCCAAAAAGGACTTGCAAACGCACATACACACATACAACACACGCAAGCACAATTAGCACAAAACAACGCAAGCAGACACAAAGGCACACACAGAGACAAGGAGATAACAAAGGGGACGGTGTTATTCACATCCAATAAAAAAACGGCAGGAATCAAACGGAAAACGTGATCTGATTTAAATAAAATATTGAAATGCTTCGTAATAAATTGCTTATAAGCTGAAGATAATGGCGAAAAATGAGATTAACAGCCAAAGAAAAGACGCATTGTCTGCCGCATTTGCCCATAGGACACATGACGGCTGGTCGTCTGCTGTTTGTTTTACGGGACATGACAAAATGTTTTCATCAACATCATTAGTTATGCCAGGCAGACAGACAACAGTTTCCTTATGTTGCAAATTGTGTTACGTTAAGGCAGATATTCTCTCCTCAGATACAATTTCAGGATTACATTGTTAGTTCTGCATAATACAAACTATTCTGAGCAAACAATGGGCATTGCGGATGAACAATTATCTTCATATTTTTCTCCGAAGTAGTCTCAAAACTCTCTACTCACTCCCTAACGTTTAATTTCTCTGTAAAGTTTTCCGTCTTGTTTTCTATTTTTATGGCAAAGCTAAAAAACAGGTACTTCGGAAGAAAATTTTTTGATGAACATATACTTTTAATCACTTTTGAGATGCGGAATCAAAACTGGATGACGCTAACTATACCGGATTGAAAATCTGCAATTCCCCGAGTCTAGTATTTTAAAAGCGCATAACTCTGGAAGGAAGCGATTTTTAAAAGTATAACTAAATTACTACTGCAAAACCACGACATAATTAGAGCAAAACAACGACAGCGAAAAAGTGAAAGTCATTCCAGAGGGTAGCATTTTTATAGCTGCCACAAATGCTATCTGAGTATACTTTCTATTTCTTACGAAGGTCTTTTTAATTACACCAAAGGGACCGATGAAATAAAGGCGTTATAACCAACAGTCGTTGTAAGAATATTATAAATTTTTAGCATTTTTTTGTTTCTGACGCAAACACTTTAATTTTTTAATATGTGTTTAAAATTTATATTTGTTAATAACTTAAATAGAATAATTGTGTGAATTCGGATTAAAAGAAGAAAATTGTCGTAAAAATTATCAATTGATTTAGAGTAGAAAAAATAAGTCAAAATCAGCAGCATCTCTCATATGACAAGCCCATATTAAATTCATACATGATTATCCATTCTTTCACCACTTCTGGACTACAATCAGCGCATTTTTTTAGCTTTCCACGATGCTCTCTTTTACTGGGTAGGGAACCATTCCCTGAATTGCTTGGAAGAGAAATTAATTGCCTATTTGAATTTCCCGTTTCCAGAAATTTCTTCCTTAAATACCTCCAAATTTCGCTAGTCAACAATTATTAGCTATTTTTACTAATGGATCAGGCTTGGAACCATTAGAAAAACCGGAACAAGTTCCTGTTGAGCTCATCCTATTTTTTTTTTTTTTTTTTTTTTTTTTGATCAAAGTCTATGGATATTTTGCAGTTAGCTTTCTCTGTTTATGAGGTTGGTTTCCGATGAAATGGCCACATTGTAAATTTGTATAAAATTATCATAATACGTTTTACGTTTTACGTTTTACGTAATTCGTTCAATTATGGATGACAGGTCTCTTACTTTCACATAGCGACGCCCTGTTAGCATTCTAAGTTTCATAGACTTGGTAAAATTTCTGAGGTATTGTCAAATTTAAGTACTCTAATTGTGACAAAGGATAAACTTTAACAAACGTTTTTTAATATCTAGAATGCTCCTGATATTGTATTCGCCACTTTGCACGGTTTCCAGAATGCACTCGTATCAAAATTGTACTATTCCTTTGGTACGGCAAAAAAGGTAACACCTAAAAAGAAAACATTAAAGTATTACGTGTCTGTCGACCAAATGTATTTCATTAGGGACGTCCATCCATTTTTAGTAGATTAGCTTACTAGCTGGTAGACATGACAGCAATTGTAAATCCTTGTAAAATCCGTCATAAAACTTGTCAAAGTCTAATATCTTACCATATTCTGAATCACTGAATGTGAATAGGCTATATTCACTCACCCCTTCTAGCACTTCCCATACAAATTGGCCTGTAACTCCTCATTGAATAATCATTCGATAAAATTTACGAAAAACACACAAACGATCCATTAAACCATATATGCCTATATTTTAGCTATAGCGAAAGTGCAGTTAACGAATGACATCACCCGATTTGTTATGTCCGGATATACCGAAACCTAATACTCTTCTGTAACTCTTAATTAGTAGTAGTAGTCGTATGTACCTATAGTATGCTAAATTGTTGTCAATTGCATTGTCGTCTGATGGAAGTGATCGATTTATATTCTTGAACTCATATTTTATAGCAAGTTCCACCTTTGCTGTCCTTCTCCAATTCATCACACCAAACTTTGGGTTCCAAAACTTTTCCCATTCAAATGAGTTTTGATCATTATGAAGAACTTTTCGGAACTTAAACATGTTGACGTTATCGTATAGCTCATACAGTTCGCGTTTCATACCCTTTGATACCTTCCGGTAAAGTTTAAGGTGGCTCCATAAATTTTTCGAAATATTTCTCTCTTGAAAACTCCAAGAACAGTTTCAAAACTTTCGTCTGGATTCTTGATCGTTGTGACAGGGTATTGTATTTATATAATTTGTCAACCCCATATTCCGAAGCGATATTCTTTTCCTAACATATTCACAAATATCATTAGTTTTATTCGAGATTAATGCATCCACTGCTCCATAGCTGTAGTTGTCAATATTCGTTCTGAAATGAGTGAGCACTTTGATCGTTGAATACCACGTCCATTTTGGCAGACTCTTTGTCAACACATGAGAAGATTGCAGTAACATTTTTCAATTTTCTACTAATGATAAGAACAAATTAGCCAACCTTGCAAAGAAGACACAAAAAAGCTGGGAAAATTTTTCTTTATTTTTAAACAAAATCTTCTTTTAGCCCGGTTCACTTTTTCCAATGATATTCAATAGCTTCAAGCTTATAGTAAGAACTGTCAAACTCCTTAAAATGACCGTCAACCGCAGACTCCACTTCTTAATTTTTAGCAAATCTTTTACCATCGAGAAAATTTGGCGAATAAAGTGCGCGATGAGGCAAGTCGAACTTTAATTCATTAATTTTGACCATCACATAGTGGATATGTGAACTGAAGCATTATCTTGATGAAACAATACTCCTTTTTCACCAAATAAGGCCTTTATTCTATAATTTCATCACTTAAACGCTGCAATAAATTAGCATAATATTCGCCGTTGATGGTTATTTCTTTCTGAAAATAATCAATAAAAATAATCCCATGCGCACGCCATGACCTGGACTGCAGATGGATCCCTCTTCGCCCTCTTTGGACACGATTCTCCCACTCCAGTCCACTACTTTGACTGTTAATTCGTCTTATGTGTGAAGTGGTGGATCCGCATTTCATTCATGGCTATAAATCGACGCAAAAATTTGGCTTTACTGCGGTGAAGCATCGCCAAACACTCTACTGAAAAATCTTCACGACATTGTCTTTGCACTACTGAAAGTAAGTGCGTCATTCTTTGACACAGCTTTCTCATCTTCAAATCTTTGGTTAATATACATCATTTTGTGAAACTCCTAATATATTAACTACCTCACGCGCCTTCACCCGACCGTTTTAATGATCCAATACCATTCTGTGGATTTTCTTAACTGTGCCTGGCGCGGCACCTCAATTGGTCAACCGCTACGATGTTCGTACTGGCAGCTCGTACGGCCTGGTTTAAACCCTGGTGCCCAGCATTTTACAGTCGTAAACGAACAACTCCCTCAGAGTAGAATCTAGATCGGCTGAGACCTTTCAGTGGGAAATATTGAATTACATAACAATGACTAATTTTTGCCATGTTTACAAATTTACTGAAATCGTTTACTTTTAATGGCTCAAATAAAAGAACTGAAAAACCTGGCGCTTTGAATCTAAAAAATATGTTTTATAATGTTGCTCCTTTTCACCAAAATAATTTGTTTCAAATTACCGGCACCATCAATACATCAAGTCGACTAGTTTTGGATCCCGTCGTATCTATAACATTAACCTACACAGGAAGCATATGGGTACCATGTTCAAGATGGTGCTATTCACTTCCTCATAATCGTCTCCATGAGAAGTGCTCTAACGTCATTGTTTGGTGTAAAATGACTCACCAAAATGTTTGAGTGTATTTATTGAAGTCTTTGTGTTAATTTGTGTCGTTCTACAGAGATGTGTCAGCTTCGCATGAATATCGAAGTAGGCCATAGCTTCATTCGATTTTTGTCGCATCGGAAGGTCATTTCTGTTCCTTAGGATTTGCCGTTTTGAGAATATTTGGCCAATTGTGGGTTTACTAGGTCCAAAGCGCCACTAACTCCAATCAGGTCAAATGGAATAGGCTATAGTCTATTATATACTACTGTGTTCAATAATTATTCCCATTTTGTCTTTTATCAAAATTTATTTGATCACTTTCAGGTATGGTCTTCAGACCGTACTGCGATTCACGTTCAAATTTCTTCAATTGACTCAAAACGGCTGCCTTTTGCTAGTCTTTTCAGTTTTATTTATTGTGGAGCGATACTAATAATTTGTTTTTTAGTAAAAAAAAACTCACGGATAGCCAATACAGTGTGGTCTCCTTTCGCAGATAGTGTCACCCAAATGGCGGACGACACTCAGATAATATTTCTTGTTGACAGTTATCAATATCACGATTATTCAATAAGACTTGCCTTTGGCTAAATGTTTATTCGATTAATCGTCTGTTTCCGGTTCACAAGCATCCCAGATTTCAGTCTCATATCCCACAACAATGCGCCTTCTGCAGGTAGCCCGAAACATTTCTTCGCAGATCGCAACGCCACGCTCTTTTTCTTCGGAAACGTACAATGTTTTCAATGCCAACAATGATTTGACTCGTCTAGAGCCCAAAATACCTCTCAGAATCAAATTGACTCGTTCGTTTGAAATGTCAACATCATCAGCAATGGCTCTTTAACAATCACTTCCGGATTCTCCGAGCCTCACATGCGACAATTTTGCTTGTTGACGTAACCACCGAGTGAAAAATAGGCTTTTTCGCTGAAGAAAATTATGTTCGCTAGAAGGTCCCCATTTCAATCACTACTTTTGTAGTATGTTTTAACAATTTTTAAGCGTTCTTCGGTTGATAAATATTCGTGAACTACAAATCTTTCACTAAATAAATAACACTTCAGATGACAGGTATTTAACAGCTGACAGCCTTGCCAGACCGGTGGTTTTGAAACTATAGGGTGATTTTTAAAGATTTAAGTTTTTCAGGTTGGCAGCACTGGTTGGTAATGGCGTCCAAACGTCATCTGTCAAAGTGAAAAGTGTACAGTATACTCTGCCATTTCATCATGAAAAGACTAACAAACGAGCAACGATTGCAATTTATTACGATTGAACGATTGAAATTTATTATCAAAATTCGTGTTCTGTGATAAATGTGCATCGTTTGATATGACCATTTCATGGTTGTCATAATCGATCTGCTGAATCAAGAATTCGTGCTGTTATCTCCAAATTTCGCACCAAATTTACTTTGTTGGACATAAAACCATCGACTCGCATGCGTAGAGTGCGTACCGAAGAGAAATATTACAGTCGTAGTGTTAATGACGATCGTGAAATCTCAATTCGTCGCCGTTCTCAGCGATTGGACATGTGTTACTCAACCACAAGGATTTTTGTTTGCCCCAATTGGCTGCAACATGCCACACATGAGACACAACACACAACATGAGAAGTTTATCTCTCGATTTGGCCCCCAAGATCTTGTGGTTTAACGACTCTTGATTATTTCTTGTGGGGTTATGTCAAATCGTTAGTCTATATGGACAAGCCGAACACTATTGAAGCCTTACAGGGTAACGTAACACGCGTTATTCGTGGAATACTGGCCGAAATGCTCGAAAAAGTGACGAAAAATTGAACCTTCCGAATGGACATTTTGAGACGGAGATGCGGACAACATTTACATAAAATTATCTTTAAAAATTAAATGGCAAAGACCAGTTTATCGTTTCCAATAAAAAATTTTAAAATTTGATGCAAATTTGAATATTTTATTCGATTTTTAAAAAAACTACGATTAAAAAATCACCCTTTCCTAAATGAGTATTTCTGAAAATAGAAAGGCACCGAGTTTCCGCACAACTTTTGATACCTTTCACACTATTTGGTCGGTTTATTGAAATCAACATTTTCGCCTGTAGTCCTAATTCGTAGAATGCGGTAACTTCAATATCTCTCAGTTGTATTTCATTATAGTGCTGGGTTAAATTTAAAAGAAACATTTTCCACATACCCATATAAGCTGTCTAAGTTAACCGAAATGTTCCCAGATTCGTATGTTGCGTTCAGCTCGTAGAACTAGTTCAGTGACTGAAATAAAAAAATCAATGGTCACTTTTTAATTTGTAAGCGGATGTGGCAACCTCGATCTGTGGGTACCTTACATTGCCTCACCGAGTCCTCACGGATCCGTGAGAAACTGTTAGAGCTAGGGTGGGAAGTTTTACCTCACCCACCGTACTCAGTCGCAGTCTGATCAACCACTTAAAGATTTGAATTTCCGTAACGACGAGTAAGTGAAAAATCGATTTCAACGCCTTTTTTCAGAAAAACCACGCGAGGTTTATGAGAGAGGAATTAAAAAGCTCCCAGAGAGGTGGGAAGAAGTTATTAAAAAAGCGGGAGATTATATAATAGGTTAAAATAATTGATTTCTTGTATATAAATTTCTAAATAAGTTTCTTTTAAAAAACGAACGAACTTTCTGAACTACTCGATAACATAGTGATTTACTAAGCCATAGCGACTAGTTTTCTAATGCAAAAGAAAGTTTGGTGGGGATGTTTGTAAGACAGTTCATATAAATAAAATTTCTTCACTGGTTTCTTTTCGTACTGATCATTTCTAATCGATAGAAGTATGGTTATTTAAATAATAGAGATTGTAGATATATATAATTTAATAGTATTTACTTATTTAAGGTAGGGACCTTTCATAATGTTTCTGAAATCCCTAAAGTTCCATTAAATTTCAATTTATTTCCTTTTGAATGTACCAAAATAAGCATTTTGAACAAAAGTTTCTTGTGCCACCGTTGCACAAGAGAGACAGTCAGTAATGAAATGAATATATCACCCATTCTCAATGTCAAAAACAAGAAATGAAATTTCTAAAATATTTCAAATTCCATTAAGGCTCCAGTACTGGCATTGTGGCGGACGCCCACAGACACAAAGAAAAAAAAAAAACACCTGTGCTCGTGTAGTCGATGCCAAACATACAATTGACACAAGTACACACACAAATCTACAGTTGCCGCACTACATTCATACATAAAATAAGAAGTGAACTATGGCGAATAGCGGCGAGATAGCGGAAATGACTGAACTGAGGTGTTTACTGTTCCTTTGCAAGTCGCCAGCCATTTCCCTTCATTGTTGATGACATTGTTGGAATTGCCAACATCAACAACAACGGCGAAACAGGAACAATGGCTGGAATAACGAACAACATTTTTCAACACACGATTTGCACAAGACAGCGCTATGTTGTTGGCAGATAACTTGAGTTTTATTGCTGTTTGTTGCCGCTTTTTGGCAGATATGTAGCAGCAGCAAAATATTTTGAGGAATTTCTCTTTTTTGTTTTTATGGGCTACGGTTTGTATCTGTGTGACACAGTAAGTGAGAGTGTCGTCAACTAAAAGTGGCCGTGTGATAGATAAACAGCTTTAAAGGTGTTGTTGCAGCCACCTAAACTGAGATTTTTACGATTACCTATTGTGTTGATGGTGGCGGTAGAGTTGCCAAATGAGTGCAATTTTTATATGTCTGACACCTAAGATTGAAGATTGATCAAAGATGATTCCAAAAACGTAAACATTTTTTGTTTGTCAGGCCTCCCAACACCGCCCTTTTGGAATTTTGTATATTGCGTCGCTGATCGAATTCCGATTGACATCTTAGTTGTCGTTTTTAAATTTTTAGTGTGAACTACACGTATTGTCTATTTAGTATCAGTATAATGAAGAATTAAAACTTTGTTAGAAATTTTAGAAGCTTATCAGAAACTTCTAAGAGCCTTATTTACGACATTCATACAGATATATTCATTCAAAATTCAGACTTCAAGTGACTGTAAAGATGATGTCAAAGGCAGTTACTGTGAAGACGATGTCAATTTGATCCAACCTTCAAGTTCATCGGCGAACATAGATATGATAAATAGATATGATCTCAAGAATGTTCCCAATAAGACAAGACAGTAATTTAGATTGAAGAGTTGAAAACAGTCACTTAAAGCGGCAACACAATAATCAAATTCCACTTTATCCCATGAATGCAATATGGGAGAAGTTTTCACATTCAGTGACCTTACACGCATTCTATTTTTAAACTCATTCAATGGGACCAACAGTTTAGTGAGTATTCCGAACGTTACAATTTCAGAAGCATTTCCCAGACTTGTCGATTACTCGAAGTATTCGTGAAACAATGTGTCGAGATTGGTTCCGTCGCTTTAAAGACGGTGATTTTGATGTTCACGTGAAGGAACACGAAAAACTTTTGAAGACACTGAATTGATGGCATTGAATGATGGGAATCCATGTCAAACGTAGGTAGAGCTTGCTTCATTATTAGGACTTACCCACCAAGCCATTTCCAAGCGATTGCATGCGTTGGGAATAATTCAAAAGCAAGGAACTTGGCTTCCTTATGAGTTGAAGCCAAGGGGCATTGAGCGTCGTTTTTTCGCTTGTGAACAACTGGTTCAGCGACAAAAAAGGAAGGGTTTTCCTCATCGTATGGATTCACTACAGGAATTCAAAGAACAGAAAGTCATGGGGGCTGCCTGGTCATGCTTCTACGTTATCGCCTCGGCCGAACATTCACGTTGCGAAGGTGATGATCTGTATTTGGTGGGACCAGGTAGGTGTTACTTATTACGAGCTATTGAAACCACCTAAGCGAAACCATCACTAGGGATCAGTATCGAGTTCAATTAAAGTGATTGAGCCGAGCTCTACGCGAGAAATGCCCACAATACGCGGCGAGGCACGAAGAAGTGATTCTTCAGCATGACAACGCTAGGCCTTACGTAGCCAACCCCTTTAAAGGGGAAACGCTGAAATGGGAAATGTTGTCCCATCCGTCATATGCTTCGATTATCACTTGTTCCATTCGATGATACTCAGTCTGACTGACCAAAAGTTCCACTCATATGACGACATCAGGGAATGGTTAGATTCGTGGATAGCCTCAAAAAATGAACTGTTTTACCGTGACGCAATTCGAGGCTTGCTAGAAAGATGGAAAAAAGTAGTAACTAGCTATAGGTGATACTTTCAACGAATCATTTGTAAACATGTTTCCATAATAAAATTGCATTTTTATAAAAAAACAGCGAGAGCTTAGTTGCGCACCTATATATAATTACTTGGCTGCAATAGCCTAAATTTTTGTTCATAGTAGTGATTAACTCATAGTTCTCTGTCATGGTCGAGAAAAATCGAACGGGCAACCACTCCCTATCAGGAACTTTTCATAAAAGTGTCCGAGCTGGACCACATGTTCTTACCTTCATATATGTCAATCAGTTGCGTTAAATTCAGTCAAATTCACATCATACGTTTGATGAATTAAATTCTGATTTACAGAAATTCAATTTCTTTATGTAATCCTAAAGAAAAGTACCAAAATTGTTGTTAATTCAATTGCATTTCAATGCAGTTAGAAAAGAATCGGCCGGATAACCACCACCTCTTTAATAAATCACATACAAATTTATTAACTCAATTCTAGGTTAGTTCGTTCATATTCACTCAAGACTGAGAATGAAAATGAAATGCAATGCCATAGGGAACCTCAACTTAAGGATTATAAGAGTGCACTGAGGAAGGCTAAGAGAAACTCCTGGAGTGAATTCTGCAACAAAGTTGAAGACACTTCCGAAGCCGTAAGGGTAAGGAAAATACTTGCCTTCACACCGTGTACGGTTAGTTATCTTAGGGTTATTGGACAACATCCTCTCTTGTATACTCATTTTCTTAGTAATTCCCGAAACGGAACCGTCGCGGACAACACTGGGTCAAATCAACCATCGGCTGTTGCCAGGAAAATCCTAACAAAACTCAAAATAGCGTAAACAATTAAAAGCTCTGAAGCCTTAAAGTCACCCGGACCGGACATGATTTCGCCGGGTGATCTGCAAGCGGTGACTGATACGCTGATTCCATGGCCTGAAAAGCTCTATATCGGAGGAGAGGGAGACCAAGTTGGTCTTTATTCCCAAAGCCGGGAAAACCTCCCATATGGGAGGCCTGTCATCGTTTCTCCTCAGAACACTGGAGAGGCTTATTGACAGCTACCTTAGAAGCTTAAGCTGCTGTCGGATAGACAACATGCTTACTGCAAGGATAAGTCCACTGAGACTGTCCTGCACGACTTGGTCAGATTCAGAAGATTCATTCGCCGTCAAGGAGTATATTTTGGTAGCCTTTCTAGATGTAAAAGGGGCGTTTAGTAACGTTCCTCCTTATACGATATTCGTAGCACTATCAAACCTGGGAGTAGACGTCAGTATTAGGAGGCTAGTGTACGATCTTTTTACGAAGAGACGTTTTAGGGCTAAACTATGGTCGTTGGACCTGAACAGATTTGTCAGTAGGGGAACACCCCAAATTGGTGTTCTAGCCCCATTACTATAGAACCTCGCTCTGAACAGTGTTCTGGTCCCTTTAGAGGAGTCTGGTGTCAAGGTTGTCGCATACGTAGACGACGTGGCAATAGCAGTTAGGGGGAAATTTTCGGGAACACTCAGGCATCCTTCAAAGAGCTCTTCTCACTCCAAAGACCTAGGGCTAAGTATATCAAGAGGGCTATCTGATAACTTATCAATGGCTGAGGTATAATGTCCTCACCACGGTGGGGATTAAAATATATTCTGACAGTCAAGCTGCCATTAAATCTCTGAGTTTTGTCTTAAATTACGGGGAACTGCAGAGCAGATGAACTGGTAAGGCTAGGGACAACCTTACGGACTCCAGACGAGCTGGAGTACGTGGGTGTGCCTTAGCCACTTGCAAGCTCCAACTACGAGATAGAGCACATTTAGCAGCAAATGGTAGGTGGGCGTCTGGCCGAAGCTGTAATCAATCCAAACAGATGTGACTTCGCTTAAATCTGGAGCGTTCACACACACTGCTGTCGCTATCAAGACCCGATGTCTCATTACTTGTATCTGTCATGACGGAACACTGTCTGATTGGAAGCCATGCAGTGAGACTGAAGGTTGAGACTAGTGACTTCTGCAGGAGCTGTAGGTATGAAGAGGAGAAGGAGTCTACAGATCACCTTCTCTGCAATTGGAGATCTGGTCGATATAGATATTGTCAGACTTAAGGGCTTCTTGGGCCGCTCAGGATGGTTCAACGGGGGAAACTAGGAACAGCCATATCACTAGTTTCCGAGGTATCACAATGTCTATTCAGACTACCACACTGACCTAACCTAACCTAGGGAACCACAAATATAAATTTGTCGATTTAGCTTATATAAGTTATCCCACCATAATTTGTATACGGAAGACTTCAGTATGTTTTAACATTGCTTCATTTTTTTGCTGCAGTCTATATTTGTTAAGAAGAACTTTGCAGTTTGACTCGCTCTTTAAGAAGATACACATAAGTCAGCTTATCTGATTCGAAATTTCTACGTTATTGAAATGTGTTCGTCTAAACCTTCCAGATTACAAAGCGTTTAATACGACAATTTTTCGTTTATGGTTACAATTTTCAGGCATTGTCTTATCAAACCTCTAATAAACCGATCGTAAGCTATATAAACAAAGCTCAAAATTTCTCATAATATTTATAAGTTATGTTTACAGTTGCAATAAATGGGCTGCCTCATCAGATTCATTATGTCCACATTTCTTCAGTTTTAGTTTAGCCGTTATCTTTTGTATACGCAACACTGCTTGGCAACTCTGGATAGCGGCAACTCCTTTTCCGCTCTTAGCGACAAAATGACACATTAAATGAGGGAAACATTTTAAAGCACACTTTCAGGGAGGTGTGGAATAGAAAATATGTTGATGGGTTTGTGTTTACATCCACCATTTCCAGGTGTGGTGACCATAATTTGAGGTTAACCATTTCAAAGTTTATGTGTCTGTCTACGTTTGTCTCCGGGCACCGGGCAGATATGTGTGAACAAAGTTTTTAACCTAACGCTTTTATCATCAAAGTTAATATTGGACTTCATAAAGTTTATACATTTACTCCAGTGCCAAAACAAAACCAGAAAAAATTCCGAAACGGAAGCGTGGTAAGAGTAAGAGTAATCTCTTCCCTTCTTTTGTATAATATTGTTTTGCAGACATTTACTGTTGTTTTTGGTTAAAGTGACAAATCCCATTATAGATGGAGCGATTGTGATAATAAACATATACTGTTTAAACATTGCCAAGCCCAATGTTGAATAAAGGGAATGATATCTAAAACTTAAAACTCCCAATCATACGGGAGTTGGGGTAACATTATATTACGTAAATTTTACATTAAGATGATTGGTAATATATTTGCTCGCCGAATAGATGAAATACAAGATGTCTCAAAAGAGTTGTTTATTTAGTACATCGATTAAAAAGAAAAATTAAGCCGTTCATTGAGAAATGTTTATTAATTGTCAACGTAACCAATGTGGGAATTTAACGTAAGCCCTTTTCGTGGTACTCATTTAAAGAAACATGAAATTTGTTTATGGCGGCTTGGCATTTAGACTGCATGATGGCTGTCATTTCGGGACAGATATTTTCCTCCGAAAGTGCCAGGAGAGTCGTCTTATTCAAATAAACTTTAGATTTGAGATAAACCCACTGAAAAAAGTTCATAGAGATTAAATCAAGACTGTGTCAATATACTAAAATAAGAAGGCAATTTAGTTTACCTCTACTGGAGGTATATATTTTGCAGAGACGTATTGAACGTGTGTGACATTACCCCGTCCTTCTGGAACTGTATTCTTTGGTTGTAGTCAAGAAAATTTTGCAGCTCGGGCGACAAAAACTCGTGCATATTGCTCTGAGTTCACAGTAACTGCAATACCACTTTAATCTTCAAAAAGTTTAGGGCCGACAATACCGAGCGACGACATCATATGGTCACTGGTCACTTTCGGCAAATGAAGGGGTTTCTTCAAATTTGTTGCACTCCAGTAGTAACACTTCTACCTATTTCAGTGTATTACAATGAAAATGAGCTTCATCCGAAAACAAGACGCTGGTCAACGTTACAAACTGCTCATTTGTCCGCTTTATAAAGTTAAGCCTCTGACTGGCATCCTGGGACAATAACTCTTGTGACGCTTGAATTTCTCAGGGATGCAGCTTTAAGTCTGTGTGCAAAATGCCAAGTAATGATTATCTAACAGAGTAGCTAACATTCTCCGCATTTTCTATCATTCTTGACGACTTTGTTCGCCCGGATTTTGGTTTTTTCAATATTGTAGCGGTTTTTTCAGAATCCTTGGTTCATTTTCGAATGAGAGGAATTCCAGGCGCATCATTTAAGTGACGAAAACTTGGAATAATGCAGAATCTTCTATGCGCTAGAGCCGCCAAATCAGAGTTTCTGTAATGCTTTCGCACCTACAATGAACGGCCAATCCCGGCCAATTCTCCAAAGCGAATCAATTCCAAAGAGCTAAGCTACTGATAGACTTTCCCATTCGCAGCACTCGTTGCGTTCATGCAGTAAGCTATACAAATATAAACTTTCTTTTGAGATAGCTTATAGTTCATTACTATTATCTTTTTTAATGCCGACCAGTGATGGAAAACCAGTACAAAATATTCAGTTTACATCGCCTCACCGTAATGTAACAGGTTTTATTTTGTAAAGAGGCAACGATCTAAAATATAATCTTAAGTATTATATTTTATGTCATAAATATGGAACTTCAGTTGTGGTAAAGATATTTCAGGTAATACAACGGTGTTCAATTTTTGAACTGAACTGAATTTAGTGCAACTAAATAAAAAAATATGAACTTAAGAATATATAGACTAAACCGGTTATTTACATGGAGTGTTCCAGAATGGGCCTAGTTAATTTTGAGATTTTTTAAATTTTACCAAGAAAAGAAAGAAATAAAATAACAACAAATTCCCTAGCATCTCATGAATGAGACATAGAAGAGCTTCTCACATTCAATGAGCTTACACGCATTCTATTGATTCATTGATTCCACTTACCCAATCAACGGGACCTACAGTTTAACGAAGATTTCAATTATCACAGTTTTAGAAGCTTGAGAAGTTTGAGAAGAACAACACTTGTCGCTTACTCTACTACTCCAATTGTTCATCAGACACATCGAGATGACCGCTCCTTAAATAATGATAGGTGGCTGAATGCGGGGTTAAACCTGCGATCATTCGAACCTTAGTCGCGTGTACTAATCATCATGCAGCGGTCGGTTAGACAAATATAAACAATGTTACTGCTGACTACCAAATACTAATTATGGATGAAAGATTAAGTATCGGTAAATTCATCAACTTGTATGAGAGATACCAGAAGAGGCGGGTTATATGAATCAACTATCCGCGTTTGCGATCCGGCAAAATACTAGAACATTTAAGGTTTACTACAGTTATCTTCTTTGCTATCATTACGATCTAGCTCTCAGTCAGTCAACCAGACCTTCAAGTCCTAACCGAATTAAAAGTCATAAGACAATTTGAGGTGAGGTTCACAATATACTTCAATCAATTCATTCCTTGAAAATAAGAAACGAATATTTAATATTGAAAATATTTAAAAATCCCTCTGTAAAATTTGGATTAGTAATCAATTTGCCAATTTCAGTTTTGAATATTTCAGTTCTGTAGACTTCGTTATGAGCAAGATTGTGGTCAAAAGCAGCCAAATTTGCTGTTCTAGAAACGGTACAAATAAGCACAAAGTTTGAAGTTTGATAGACTTCTTCTATCTAATAGAACGTGATATTTTTTGAGTGCTGTGTGTTCCAATGCATATATTTTTGGTAGTCTGCATGATAGAGCAATTTCATATAATCTTTTATTGGATTGCCATGACAGTGGGTATCATGGCACCGGAAAATATTCTAAATTATAAAATTAGTATATTTTTGAAATTTTCTCATTATACATATTGGATTCCTAGATTATTGACTTCAAATATGCAGAAATCAGTGAGTTTTGGTATGACTTACGATAGATATGAAGCTCTGAATTAAAGCACTATAAAAGAAGCAATAATTATAAATTTCTGAAGTCCTCCTGTTATAAACTATAGTGGAATACCGGCTGTGAATTTTTAGCCAAAGTTTCCGATTTGTGTATGGTTTACCTTAAGGGGCGTACCAACGCAATCTTTTTTCATCCGTTAACCTAAGTTTATTAACGGCCTGATGCGTGATAAATTATACAGATTTAGTGCAATTAAGTGGAAGGTATAAATCTGGGAATTCATGGGATAAATTCGATAATTTTTATGGCAGCTACTAGAAAGAGCGTACAAACACGGTCGATATTTTTTCAAATTTGATCAGGCATAATAATGTAACTAAACGGACAAAAAGTGTAACTGACTGCAATCTTTGATTAAGGTTTACAAATTGGATTGGAGGTACAGTAGAACTCCAATTATCCGAACTCCGATCAACCGAAGCGTTGATTGTAGAACTCCAATTATCCGAACTCCGATCAACCGAATCGCTGATTATCCGAATCGCTTTTGTCTTTCGTTCCGCTATGTACATATGTACATATATATTCCTTTTATGTACTTTTACTTCTTTTTACTTTACTAATGCATACAATGCCAAAAATAAGCTCTTTTACTTTAAAATCCCCTTTTTTCAGAAAAAATCCAATTATCCGAATTTTTGATTATCCGAATGTGGTCCGGTCCCAATTGATTCGGATAATTGGAGTTCTACTGTATCAGAAAAGGCATGGTATCAGAAATGGCAATACTAATATTAACTCATCAAACGCATAATATAATAGCTTTGAAGG
Source organism: Philornis downsi (assembly GCA_019455685.1). NCBI lineage: Eukaryota > Metazoa > Arthropoda > Insecta > Diptera > Muscidae > Philornis > Philornis downsi. Next base: position 1,402,577 of record JAHXMU010000062.1, read on the forward strand.
TATGAATCGAAGAACACGTACGAGAATAGTCCCAACACTAGCCGACCTGACGCATGCCAGTAGTTTAGAACAAATTATTTTGGTGAAAAATGGCAACCCTGTAAAACATATGTTTTAATTGTCAAGGCCACGCCGTTTAGTATTTTTATTTGAGCCATCAAAAGTAGACGACCTCAGTGAATTTGTAAACATGAAAAAAATTGATCACCGTAATGTAATTCGATATTTCCATTTGAAAGGTCTCAGTTAAACCAATATTAAGCCGAACTGGATTCTATTCTGGGGGAATCTGTTTCTTCGTCTACGACTGTAAAATATTGGGTAGCAGAGTTTAGACGAGACCATGCGAGCCACCAAAAAGAACACCGTACTGGTCGACCAATTGAGGTGTCCACACCAGACACCATTAAGAAAATCCAAAATTGGTATTGGATGAGTAAGTTAGGTGAAATTATGGGCATTTCAAAAAATTCTATACATCGTATATTGACCGGAGATTTGAAATAAGATGAGATGAGAAATGTGCACAAGATGGATGCCACGCTTGCTTAGAATAGAGCAAAAACAGCGTAATGAAGATGCTTCACAAAGTGTTTGGCGATGTCGATATATAACCATAGATGAGACATGGGTCCATCACTTCACATGTGAAAAAAGGACACATCCAAAGCAGTGGACTGGAATGGGAGAATCGTATCCATAGAAGGCGAAGACGGTTCCATCTGCAGTCAAGGTCATGGCATCTGTTTTTTTGGGATGCGCAAGGCATTATTTTTATTGATTATCTTCAGAAAGGAATATGACCATCATCAACGTTGTATATTATGCTAATGTATTGCAGCATATAGGTGATGATATTTTGAAAAAAAAGAAAGCATTTGACGTCTCCTGTTCTCACATCCACTATTGCGATGGCCAAAATTAATGAATTAAAGTTAAAATTGCTTCATCATGCATCTTATTCGCCTGGTTTACCTCCCTCGGACTATTTTAAATTTTCAAACTATTTTTGGTAAATTTTTAGAGAATTACAAATCAATTCAATGAAAAAAATGTAGGCTATTGCAGCCTACTAGTTAGAAACTACGGAAGAACGTTTAAATATCGAAAACTGGGCCAAATTTTATGGGTTTGGTAGTTCTCCGTACTGTAATACTTGGAGCTTAGTTCACCAAACGCATGATGTGAGAAAAATTTGGCACAACTCTTTAAATGATATGTAGCTAAGGACATATGAGTTGGGGTATATATGTGGTATCAGAAAGAGTACCGGTCGCTTTTTATAATGTAGTACAATTGACAGAAATATAAGTTAACGCATTTAACGCTTGAAGAGCTACAGAGGAAAGACAGAACTTTGTATAATCAAGCATTTCGTATTGGTGGTATGCAAAGGTACGTTACAATGTTGTCCTTCACTATTCTTAAATCATAGTTTAGCAAATGTTTAACCTGTAGCATGTTTCATTAAACTCATCATGGCTACACCGAAGACATGAATCTAAGAAGGTACGAGTTAAATCGGTCATTTGATTGGGAAGCACGTGGGAAAGGTGTGCCCAATCTGTCGATTTCTTTCTATTCTGCCAAATTTAACGAACAAAAACTAAGTCGATGAAGTCTACGAATAGAGAACAAATTGAATTTCGGAAAATCGCTCAATTTGGTTGGGAAGTATCAGAAGGGCCTTTAGCTATCCTTGCCTAAGACCGGAAGCAATTTTGAGCTGTACTAAGTTTCATGAAGAAAATTTGCCATAGTTATCGATTCCATCAGCCAGGGAATTGCTCAATCTTTTTGAAAAATAGTGAACTATATGTGGTCACATATATGATATCTCTATACCTCCATCGTTCTAGATGTTACCTTTATGTCGTAACAAATGATATATAAATTAATTTCTCCGGGTGAATATATAAAAATAAAACTTTGTGGAACGTTTAATAGAAACATTTCTAGTTAATGAATACAATTTTTGGGTACGGTCTGTACCTATTGTAAATGTATTGTGTATAGATATGAATAAAGGCTCTTGATTGCAGATTCGTTGCTTTGATTTCACCATAACTGCAAAACAAATAACGCAAAAGTGTGTAGTTTAACTGTTAGGCAAATTGGACATCATATTTCATACTCTTTGTTCGAATATAATTTTTTGCACCTTATTATGATTATAGCACTTACTGCAATGAACAAGCTAAAAAGTTATTGTTGCTTGGATATTTTTTTTCATAAGCCCTACCTATCGCCCCGAAACCTGCGTCTCCTGCGCTGGGTCTTATCTTTTTTAATATTCTTTCCTCCTGGACTTATGTACTGCGGTTTCGTATGGCGAAAAAATTAAATTGCTTACATATTGGACTGATACCTTTTCATTGATAACATCAGAATTATGTTAACTTCCATTATGGTTTTTAACTTTGCCCTTTGTTGTTGATTCGTTTTGTTTCATTTCATTCAATTTTTTGTTACGTTTCGTGTCTTTTTTTTTTTGGCTGACCTGCCAGACAAAGTCTGGTCCTTCGGCCCAGACATCAAGCAGTCGGCAAGCCAGACTAAGGTGTTGTTTCTTGATTGTTTGTTATGGTAGCCAACATTTAAATATCGCTGCCGTCGTCAGCAATAACGCAAACACCATCTTCACCATTACCAGGACTAGACACTGCGGCCGCAACAGCAACAATGGATCCTTATCATTCTGTAACGTTATTTACAATATAGCCAGCACCAACACCAGCACCGACACCGACACCGACGTTGGTCCAAACGATTTTTGGTCCTTTGCGTTTTTTGCCTCATATGAACGTGTAAATGTTTATTGGTTTGGCTGAGCGCCTGTAAATGTTTTCCCCCCATATTACAGATGATATTTTCATTATTTTCTGTCGCTCCTCTTGCATTGTTTGAGTATGGGTGAGTGGATCCTTGTGTGTGGTGGCGCTTGTTTGCTGGAATGTTGGTTGGCTGGTGTTTCGCTCGAGAAATTGGAATATTTGCCATTCATTGGCGGCCATTGGAGTTGTAATTTGGCCGAGGTTGATTTTTAATTAAAATAACAGTTGCTGCAAATATTTACCAAAAGGTAAAATGTTGACAATAAACCCAATATTAACTATGAAAGAGATTTTAATTAAAAACAAAAATTTCAATGTGAGTTATGAAAATCAATTAAACCATTTAAAGATGAAAATGAGTAGAGTAAGTTATTGGACCAAAAGCGTTTATTGCCACAATATGATAAACGTTTTATGTTAAAAAAAAAAACAACAAATATCCATGATTTTGTAATTAGTCGTGAGTTTTCTAATGTGTGTATATCGGGCGTTTGTATTCAAAAAGGACTGCCTCAAAAAACGCAATTATTCAGGAGAGCAAAAAACTTGTTTAATTATTAGCTCAATATGGAAGACCTTCAACAGTATTCTCGAAAATATGTATTTTACGATACTCAACTTAGGAAAAAAGGGATAAAATATTACATATTTCGCGTTTTTGTATGTGATACCTTTTTTGCATTTAGATATTTTTACTGTGGATTTGAAAATGCACAGAGAATTCCTTTTAGCTGAAAAAGAAAACAAAATGAAATATACATATTTCTACACTCACCACCATAAGATGGGGGTGTTTGCAGTTTGTCTGTTCATTTAAAAACGTAATAACGGGTTTTCAAATAGGGCAAGTCGATGTTATCCATCTGTTTGCTCCTTGTTTTTCTAGCGTCATCGGTCAAAACGGTAGGCACTGCTGTCAAATCATCATGCCAAGTTGAACGATTAAACAGCACATGAAAGTGGTAAAACTTGAATGTTCGTTAGTGCAAAGTTAAAAGTGCCCAAAGTCAAAGTCAAAGTCGATTTTCTAACGTTCTGTGGTAAAGTTGTAAATTATAGGCAAATCGGCCGAGAACATCCTCAACAACCTTAAAAGTGTGCAATAGAGTCCAATGCAGTCGATTCCACGCCGTGCACAAAAATCAAATTTTCGCAGATTTCAACTTGACAAATTTTGCGTTGCGATTTAGGCCAGCAGTTTTACAAAACCCAATTGACCCAAAAGATTGACGAGTTTTGCGTTGCGATTTCGTGCAGCACCATTACAAAATCCAACTGGCTTAAGAGCTCACAGTTGATAACCACATACAACGCCGTTTGTTCGCTGACTGTGCTACAGAGTGTTAGGAGGACAAACCCAACTTTGGCCGAAAAATCATCTTCAGCGGCAAGGAAAATTACTATATTAACAAAAGAAAGAAATTTATATGGAAAAGCGCACAAAGTTCACATAATTTCACAAAATAGGCAGGAAAATGTATTGTCTGTATTGCGGATTTTGGGCCGGTCGCATCCCTGCTTCATTCTTTTCCAAAAATTATGTTTATAATACCATCACCATCAACAAGGAGTGCTATAAATCAATAATAATCACTTTCTTTTGAACCAAATTCAACAATATGGACGTTGATGTCATGTCGTTAAAAAGGAACCTACATGACGTAGAACAAATATCTCAATGGACATTCTCCATAAACAATTTGAAGGTATGACTATCTCTGGCAAATTAAACGAAATGGATGTTGACGTCATGTGGTTCTAATAGGACCTACGTGCCGTAGAACAATGGACATTCTACACAAACGATTTGAAGATATGATAATCTCTGGCGGAGGTGATGTGGAGTGGCCACCAAGGTCGTGGGACTTAAACCGGCTTCGTTTTTTCATGTGGAGTTTTCTGACATGTTGACTATGCCCTCAAAGTCAATCTAACTCAGACCTTGGCTTAATTTCAGCCGAATCCATCATCGAAAATTAAACCACTCAAATGAGTTACACTATGAGAAGCCGCGGCGGATATTTCAAAGGTGTTATATTTCATATATGTTGGCACATATGGAAATTTCAAATTAAAACATAAATTCTTTATTACCTTACACACAGCTTAAACGACCGCCTCTGGATTGGTTGCAGCAGTGCATCTTTTTGAGGTAGTTTTCAACCACTTTTTCGCACATTTCCGGCGGTATTTCGGCGATAACTCGACGAATGTTGATTTTCGAGTGCTCCAACGTTTGGGGATTATGCGCATCAACACAAAACAACAAACTGTAGCATCGCCAAAATATTAAATTACGCTTTCTGAAAACTTCTCATGCAATAAAGCCAAAATCGATAGTGTTGTATGGCTCGTGGCACTATCTTGTTAAACAACATATCATCCAGTTCATAGTCCTCAATTGGAAGCCAAAAAGATCGATTATCATACGGCCATAGTGCTCTGAATTGACGGTAACAGTTCCTCCAATGTCAGCTTCAAAAACGCAAGGCCCAATGACACCTCCAAACAATAATGCGCACACAGTCACTTTTTCCGGGTTGAATGGTTTTTCCACAATCACTTCCAAATTCTCTAAGTCCCATATGAGACAACTTTGCTTGTTGACGCAACCACCGAGTGAGAAATAATCTGCATAGCTGAAAAAAATTTTGTTCGAAAAATCAGCATTGAACGTCTTTTACTGCAACACCCAATCAGCATATCTACGGCGTTGTTAATAGTCGGCCGGCTTTAATTGTTGCGTGAATCGGACTCTATATGGATGGAGGTACAACTCCAAATTCAAAATATGCCATAATGAGCCGTAAGATAGTCCCAATTTCTGAGTACGTCGTGGAATCGACAAATTTGGATTATCCACTACGCTTTTGTTAACAGAGGCGTTATTTTCGACAATGCATACACTGCGATAATGCATAGGCCTGACCACATCTGTAATGCTTCCAGTCTCTTCAAACTTCTTTATAGTCTTCACAATTCCTTGCATGGTAGGTGGATTATGGTGACCATAATCACCCCGTAATACACGAAAAGTGCTCACGTTTGAATCAACACTTTAGTAAGTTTTAACTATTTTTACCCGTTCTTCGATTGTTAAACGATCCATATTCGTAAATGCAAACGTTTCACTAAATAAATAACACTTCAGATGACAAGCATTTAGCAGCTGACAGCCTTGTCAGACCGGCGGTTTTGAAACCACTCAGCGAATACGTCATGTGTAGCCTTAATTCGTTTGCTTTACGGTTTGTTTATTAATTAATTACATTTATTAATAAACTTCTGCCAAACGTATAAATTCTATAACAGATACCTAACATTTTTGGGCTGTTGTTAGTCAGTTATATAACATTAAAACATTTCTTTTTCAAATTTCTAAGAAATTTACCTTCTACTTCATTATACAGTTACGTTTTTGCCGATTTCACTCACTCTCTTGGACCACCCAGCACAATTGAAGTGGTGAACCAGGAAGCAACATGCAGACATTGAACCCTTAAAATCATAAGAAACCTATTAATAAGGCAGCAAAAAGGTTGACTTTTGTCGGTTGTAGTTAGCAGGAGAGACATTACTCATATTGTTCGGTAGCGTTAAGGTCAACCACAGCATTGCTGTAAAATGTCTCATAAATTGTCTGAAGATTTTTAAAATTTTCAAAGAATTTTGCGTGCTGTTCAAAAGGTTACCGACTGTCAAAGACTGACGATAAGGAGTAGAAGATCCTTTAAATGCTCCATGTTTTTTATAAGTTTTCGTAACTTTTGTAACGATTTTTATGATTACAAAATCTAAATAACTAAATATTTTCAGTTTATTTTTCGAAGAACTCCGCATAATTTATTCCAAACAATATCATAATAACTTTTTACCAGGGACTTTCACGAAAGTTAGGTTTCGTTTAAGTTGTGATTTTGTCTTTTATTCAAAATAAACATTCATTTCATGCGTTGATTCGCTTCTCAACCGAAACAAAACTAAACGCCTACTTTGTTTCAACTTCTGAATAAAAACATATTGAAACAGATATTCCGTAACGATGCACAGTGTGGTAGATCACAAATCTAACTGGACAAAATTAATAAATTGCGTAGGGTTCACTTCTCACTTATACATTAAGCAAAAAATGAGTTAAAATTTATAAATGATTGTAAAAAATCAACTTTTTAAAAACAAAAAGTTTTTTTTAGTAAAAGGACACAAAAGGTAAATAGTTCACACTGTCAACAAAAAATATTTTTTTAAAACAAAATATTGGTTTCTTAAATACATGCTCTGAGATTATTTGTAGTTATATATATACTAATATTTACGTTGAATACAACTAATTATTCAAACAATAAAAATATTACGTGAGTTTCTATGTAAACAGTCGGCTGTAGTCATGTTTAGTATTAAAATAATTTTAATATTTTTGATAAATATTTAATAGTAATTATTTTATTCACTTGTTTTTGCTTTATTACGTTAACAATACAGATAAAGCACATAAATACACATAGAGATTTTAATTTAGTTAATTTCATATGCATCGTTAAAAGATTCTTCTTCCTCGAAAGCATTAGCAGATAATAATCAAAGAACTTCTTTTGTTATCAAACTTCGAAATCGAAAGGGAGTGTGACGCAAACTTGCGATAAAAGGATCTGAAGAAATTAATAGCCGATTGAAAACATCAGTATTTGCGTCCATTCTCGATGTTTTTCTCCTAAACAACTCTCTAAATTTCCTCGTTTCCTTACTTCTTGCTTCTTGAGCTTCTTCTGACAGCTGTCCTATAGGAAGAATGCAAGACCTTACAATATCTTTTCCATGAAAAAGGATTTTATGGACGCTAACTGGCATAATAATCCATGGGTATTCGTTTAAGTATAAATTTCGTGTGACAATAATAAAACTTTCAAAAGCATCTTCATCAATAGGGTAACCACTACCTAAAGTTTCCAAAATAATATGAAACCGTTCAATTAATTCTTTATTGACACCAGTGATTTCTGAACTCTTTTCTGCTGCTCTAAAGAACCGTCTAGCAGTATTACCTTCATTCGTATTACCTCCTTGTTGTGTTGGCATGTCTACAAGCAACCCCATCTCATTTCGAAATCTCTTTTGAATCTTTTTTTTTTTTTTTTGCTTTATTTTCCGATCCTCGAGCTTGCCAGTTCATTATAGGAAGCTTATATGCTGTGTGTAATACATACTCCATAAAACGGATCCATGAATGTAGCGGAGACATTCCAAAGGTTAAAGATCGTTCATCGACATTTTTGTTTAAGATCACAGAAGGTTTATTTAGTTCACTCGGTTTCACTCCACATATGAAACATGTTTGAGGAGAAGAAGTTACTGATGATAGTGCAGTACAAATTTTACCGTCTATCATATTAAGCATAAAAGTAGGCTCAAGAAGAAAACTTTGTTCGTCATTTGTGATAAGATTTGGAGACAAATCTTTAATTTCTTGCTGTATTAAACTAACTTCTTGAGAAATTAACTCAGTGGACCCTTTGGCAAAAACAAACTTGATTGGAAGAGAGTATCTTGTAGATGACAGTGCAGGATTTTGCCATACAATTATTTTTGTTTGTGTAGAAATACAATTCATTTGAATAGGAACCATTGAAATACTAAATAAACTTTCATCTTTATGACCCTCCTCCGAGAAAAACATCTGCTTATACTGCTTTTGCTGAGCCCCATCGCGTCTCCATTTTTTCAAAATATTAAGACGATTTTCATCAGCTTTCAGTTCATCAATACCGAGTAAAACTTCTTTTTGAGCCAAATAAAGTATGATTCACTAATGACTGGAGTGAACTTTTTGCATGCATCTCAGTGATTTCTGTTTCAGCTGGATAACATTTTTTCTTAGCTTTTTGAACATTAGTGTAGGAGGGCAAAAGATTTTTGCATTTTGTGTTGAGTTTTATCCGAATAACATCATATAGATGTTTCGACAAATTAGCATCAACCATTAAAGATAAGACTTCATCGGGAGAAAGGCTCCCTAAAGGCTCAGAGCTAAATCTCTTGCATATCTTTTTCACTGCCGTACATTTACTGGATGAAGCTTCCGATAGATCTTTCACAAGACTGGCCGAATTCCGCTTTCCCATTTTGCGAAACACTTGACCACTAGCTTTTATAATTTCTCGATGGTCAGTTAAATCTAAAAGGTTTTGGATCTTTCTTTTTTTTTTGATTTTTCACTACAGTCATCAGTGTTTTTCGGTTTTCTCCCAGCTTTTTTACAACTTTTCGGTTGTAGACTTTTAGGCAATGTATACGGTTCATCAAGCCAAATTGAATTTGATGTTAAGAAGCGGTCACGATTTCTGCCACTTTTTATCCATTTTTAGGCTAGCTTAAAACAAATAATATTTATGTTTGCCTTAAGATTTCTTTTCACGTCTTCTGGTATATCTTGAAGACCACATCTAACCATTATTAATGTCAATAAGGCGTCTTTGCGATGTATTTTGGAAGTTTTTATCCATTCTTCAAAAATGTCCTTTCACGAAACAGTCATACTGGAAAAGTGGAAAAAAAAGTATGGCAGTCGCAAAAATGCGCAAGATGTTTTTGATTTACTTTAAAGCGAATACTTGAAAGATTAATTAAAATGTAGATTTACACCGGAACTATCCGGAATAAATAGCTTTAACTCTACTTGAAAATAGGAAATATTTTATTTTTTGCACTTTCTGAACTTCTCACAAAAAAAAAAAATTTAATACTTACAATGGAAATATTTAAATGAAAATTGTAATATATTTTCTTGAAATAAAGCTTAATAATAATAAAAAAATTATGACAATAAAATCACCGTAGACTTGTTAATCATAGAACAAAGTCATACAAATAATACGCTTTTCTTTGAAATCTGAATGCACCTGTTGACAACAACTGATTTTCGAGCTCAATTTTCCCTAATCAGAGCTAAAAACAAGCAAACAAAAACTGAATTACAGTTATCTATTGTATTGAGACGCTCATTAAACGTTCAGAAGGAATGTTGCCAGACATTTTGTTTTTTAATATTTTCTAGCAAGATTTGTGAATTACCACAGTGTTCGATGGTCCGATAGGAAAGTGTATTTGTTAAAATACCCGGTGAAGGGGATTAACAAACTATTTTTTGTCACAAAATTCACATCACGTATAAGTATATTAATGCGAAACTTGAACGGCGTGTCATTTTTATAATAGATAAAAATATCGCATAAATAAATTGCCTCAAATTTTTCATGGCAAATGAAATTTCGTGTGTAAAAGTGATGAAACTGTCATAGAAGGATGAACTGACTTCATCAAAAATATGGTACAGTGCACTCAAAAGAGAACACGTTATGGTAAAAGTTTTGCCTCCCTCTGGTCGGCCATTAACGTCTTCAACTGAAGTTAACATCGATAAAATGATGAAAATGGTAATTGAAAATTGGCATTTAAGTTTGAAAGAGTCAGCCGTTGAACTTTCTGCATCTCACGAATCCATTTGTACTGTTTTACATGATCCTTTGAATATAAAACTCGTTGCCAATCTGTACGTTCCGAAAGGCATGACTATTTTTCAAAAACTCAATCAAGTAAAGATTGCGAAAGATATGATACAACTGGCCAATTTCTGCCACACATTCATAAAACGCATCATATCTAACAATTAGACATGGGTTTACGGGTTAATTATAATGATCAATCAACAACGATCAATTCTGCCAAATGGCCGAAACTGGAAGCGCCACCTCAAAGTCGATTTTTTTGATTATCGCGGTTGTTGTGCACTCCGAATTGTTCGTACAAGATCAAACATTAAATATAAAATATTGTTTGAGCATTATACGACATTTGAGACACATTTTCATCTAGAAAGCGACAGATTTTTGGAAAAAAAACTTAAGGAGTTTGCATTGAGACAACACACCATCTCACATCGTGAACGATTTTCTGGTCAAAAACCAAACAAACATCATAGAGCCACTACTGACTTCTTGCTTTTTGCGAAACTCCAACTACTATTTAGAAGCGCCCGTTTTCAATCGATAGACGGCATCGACTAAAATTCGTCGCAAAAGTTGGGACGAGAGAAAATTCTGTTAAAATATGTTTTGATAACTATATTATTCTTTTTCATAATTGTCCTATTTTAGTAGGAGCCTATTTTAAAGGCCGTACAATAAATTTGAGTAATTAATAAGTATTTTGTATTTTATTGACCAATTCCTGGTACATTTTTTTAACAGAAATTATAATTTGTGTAGATCAATTATGAATCCTGTTGAAAATTCATATAAGTTGATAAGCCTAGATTTATCTCCTCTAAGACACAAGTTTAATTGGGATTTATTCATATTTAGTATTTATATTACGACCGGCTATTGCATGATGGTTAGAACACGCAGCTACCATACATATATATCGTGAGTTCGACCCCCGGTACTACCACCTATTACTGTTTGAGCGGCGGTGATCTCGATGTTTCTGACTAACACTTCGAGTGGTCGAGTAATAGACAAGCATAGTGAATGCTTCTCAACTTGAAGTCTGGTAGGTTCAATGAGTGAGCGTAAATACATGGGGGCGCACCGATTCTGCTACAATAAGAAATGCAAACAACTTTATTTGTAATCAATATATTTCATTTTTTATTTATTTTTTTACTGTATATATTAATTTTATCTTATATAACTAATTGGTTTTAAAGATGATAGGCCGTAAATGACCTCCATGCTCATTCAGGCATATGCGATTCCTGATCCAAGAATTATTTATGCGAAATCGCCTCAATTGTTGTTTTGATGGACTGCTTCAATTCAGTCAATTTTCTTGCTTTCATTTTGTACACCTTTTGCTTGAGACAATCTCATAAAAAAAGGCTGGTGGCCTTGGGGGTTAACGGAAAGTACAATTTCTCGGTATTAATTTGTTTGATAATTCTCGTTATAACTCCGCCATCACCGGTCTGGCTATGTGTGCAGTTGCTACATCTTGCTGGAACTAAATGCGGACACGTTTTCTACACGGTTCTGCAGAAAATTACCTTCAACATCTTTAAATAACGGTCCTCATTGACAGTTGGCACTTGCACCATTCGTTCGCCACCCTGTATATATGATATAATAGCCAATGCTTTCAAGTGCAATATATTACAATAAAGCCAATGGTAGCGTACACATCATAGGAAAATTCTATCTCATCTATCTGCATCTGCAAAAGAACTCACCTTTGACCTCTTGCATTGTTTGCGCAACAGTTCTAAAGAATGGCGCATAAGTAACGTTAACAGCGACTATATTGAATGCGTTCTTGTGCATTATTTGGTTTTAACTTGTGAACTAATTGCATTTTTTATGGGAAAATATGTAACATATGCAAAATTCTTTGCAAAGACCGCCTAGATATCTCTAAATGCTGAGAACGTAGCCTGGTGGAAGTTTCTGGGTTTTCCTCAATACTTGCTTGCACTCGAACAATGGCCACTTCATTTCGAACTGCACGATGTCTTCCTGCACGCGGAAGATCACAGACAGCCCCTTGTTGCCCAAAACGCTGAACCAATCGGTAAATTGTTGAACATGAAAAAAATTTCGATATGATCTGAATAATCGAATGATGACTTTGAAAGTAAAATTGAACAACTTTGGTTCTTTGTTCTGTGCTGAGTCTTTCCATTACAAATTTCTCAAATATTATTTAGTTAATTCTGTAAAGAGACGAAAAAAAGACTTAAACAAAAAATGTATTCAGTGATCAAATCTTAGCGTTAGTTATGCGAAACCCTATGCAACCAGCTACACCAAATATGTGGGAGACACCACTTCGAAAATTCTGGTGTAATTGTGAGAAGGCCGATATGTAAACCTTCTTCTTTATGTACAGCTCTTATATACAAAATGCTGTATGTCGGAGCACAAAACAAAATATTCCAGTTTTTCACGAAAAAAAGAAAATTTAAATATATTATAAATACAGCCAAGAGTGAACAAATTGGTGTTTAAATCCAAGTTTAGGTAATATAATTTAGTATAATTTTGTTAACATTTTTTTTAATTTCGTGCAATAAATGCATAAAGACATTGTATACAATATATAATTAAAAAAGAAAATCATCCAGTGAAAGGAAAATGGAATATTTCCATTTTATGAACACAGTCAGTTTATAACTACATTGTTTACAAATTACTATAACTTTTATACCTTCACCAGAAGGAATGAAGACATCATTTCATTTACAGCCAAAAGGAAGCATTTGGAGTACGAAGTATCTTTTGACAAAATGCGCATCATAACTTTTTATATCGATCGAGCGATGACTGTTTGTCGAGCTGGGTGGCTTCAAATATGACATAAAATTCCACGAAATTTCATAAATCTTACCACATTCTAATATTTCCCCAGAGCATATTCGGGAAGTGTAAGCGGTCTACATCGATCGTCTCTTCCCGGTGCTTCCTGTACAAATTGACCGATGTCTTCCTAAATTCAATTTCATCTCAATAATTTGTCATTCGTAAACTGTAGTAACTTAAATTTTGCGTAAGTTGTATTGGCTTATAACGCGTGAGGGAATTTGCAGGCAGGTATCAGAATCTTCTTTTATTTCAGCAAAATCTGGCAAACTGTGTGCGTCTGGCGAGCTAAGTTTTGGGAATGAAAATGCGAAAATGTGTCACATTACGACGGTGAACAAAAACTCTTTTAGCTGCGGACTGAAGAAATATGATTTCGGGAAAAACGTAAATTTTATGGAAGGAACCAAAAGTCGAGGGCCGTTAAGCCTACTTACAATTCGCTATTACGATCTGATCAAATAGTTATCGATTTTTCGTTTTCAGGTAAAGTTAAATAAAACACACATAAACCTATGATTTTTATGAAAATTTTATTTCATTATAATGCTTGGACTTTGTCATTATACACGTAATACAATGTCTTTTACATGACCGCCTCTATATTGATTGCAGCAGTGGACCCAGCATCGTTTCCAAAAAAATACGGCCCACTGACACCTCCAGATCATAATGCGCACCAAACAGTCACTTTTTCCGGATGCAGTGGCTTTTCCACAATCACTTCTGGGATCTCCCAGACCCATATGCGACAATTTTGCTTGTTGACATAACCAATGACTGAGAAATGAGATTTATCGCTGAAGAAAATTTAGTTCCTGTTGCAGTAGCACTCAATCAGCATGTCTACGGCTTTGTGCATGGTCGGCCGGCTTTAATAACAATAGCCAACAAAGTTTCGAACTGGAGCAACAATATATCTTTAATTTGGTGGTCTAAATTCGAATCTGTAATTGGTTTTTTCCCTATCACGTTAGGTTTTCGAGATACAAAAAAATGCTTTTATTACTTTTTACATAAAATATTATTAGTTTATTTAAAAATCAATGAGGTTTCAAAAGTGAATGGCGTTATTTGTATTTTTTTGTTTGTATTTTGTTGGTTCGGTTTCACGTATTAGAGTCCAGCAATAGTCTCCCAGCATGCTTTTATCCCAAAATCCTTGATAATTTTTTTCAATTTTCTATAATCTTGGTGAGCACGCTCCTCTTGTTCGTCGCTCACCGCACCTAGGTTTTGTGGAAAAAAAATCTAAATGCGAATGAAAAAAATGCATTTTGAGTGACATTAATGCACTTAATTTGTGATAATTTTTCAATAATTCATCCACAATTCGTCTGTAATTTTCACTCTTATTGTTTCCAAGAAAACTGTTCACGATGCTCTTGAAAGATTTCCAGGCTGCATATTCTTTCTCCAATAAATATTGTGAAAAATTGTCTTCATTCAATAGCTTCTTGATCTGAGGGCCAACAAGTATAACTTCTTTGATTTTAGCATATGAAATTTTGGGAAAAACCTCTAACAAATATTTAAATGCTGCACCATCATTGTCCAGAGCCTTAACAAAGTTCTTCAAAAGGCTTCAAAAGGCGGTGGAAGAAGAACGTCATTTGGATCAATTAATGGTTTATTTAAAATGTTTTGTTTTCGTAGTGAATAATCAGTTCTGTTTGCCCACCCTGTTCTGACGTAATGATGACATGTAGCGCAACTATCCCATAGACAAAGGAAAACGTTATTCCAGTAGAATCGACAAATTTGTATTATCCGCCAAACTTTTACTGACAGAAGCGATATTTTTGGCAGTGCGTACATTGCGATGATGCACACGGCTAACCACATTTCTAACGCTTCCAGTCTCTTCAAATTTCGTTATAATCTTGTCAATTCCTTGCACAGTAGGTCGATTATAACGACCATAACCTCCCCGCGATACACGAAAATTGCCCACGTTTAAATCACTTTTTTCATGCGTTCTTAGTTTGTTACATGATTTGTATTTGTAAATGAAAAATCTTTCACTAATAAATAACACTTCATATGGCAGGTATTTAACAGCTGACAGCCTTGCCACACCGACGGTTTTAAAACCACCCTATATTAGGCTGCGTTAATTTTTAAGCAGTTTCATATGATTATCGTGTCTACTAGCCAAGCCATGAAACACTTCTGATCAAATAATACTTGGTAATTTAGATATTTCACTACGTCGTACGAAATAATATATACTCGAAACTTCATTCCTTAAGGTGAAGGTATAAAAAGGACTTTATATTACAAATAGGAAAAATAAATAATATTTTTTGGAAACGTTCCTGATTTCACTTCCCCTATATTTTAATAAACAATCAGCTGCTTCCCATTGTTCAAGTTTTTAATATAAAACTATTGCAAATCTATTCTGCTAAACTGATATAAACCTTCGGAATAAAAGCCTATAGAAAACACTCCAACAATTGCATTAGGAATGAATAAATATCTTCCATGCGAGCAATGTGTCTGTTTGCCACAATAAATTCTGAGTGCATCCAGTCAATAAGTATGAGAATGTCTGTAGTCTGTTGTGACGCTTAACACATTCATCCCTCTGCAGACAATTGCCAGCTCGGTTATATCGCTTCTGAAAGTAAATTAAGTTACACTCTAGACAATCCTATAAAAGGGGTGCCTGATTTACACAAAAACTATAAAGTGGCAAATTATGTGAAGGAAGTTCAGAGCAAGGGGTTGTTTATGTTTGCTGGTATTGCATATGCAATTGTTGTATAAATAATGAACAGTGGCCACCCAGCCATGCCAATGAAACCAGACGACCAACCAAGTTCATATTATTGCAAGGTCCTGTAAAACTAAAGTGGATACTAACATTTACAATACAACACAAAAATAAGGAAACACATTTGTTGCCGTCTGGATGGTCTTTTCACATTGTTAGTGAAGTTGCACTCTCATTCTTGACTTCCTCGACTTATTGCCACAAGTATTAAAGTGCAACTAACCAAAGGTTTGTTTGTTGTCGATTTGTTTTCAAATATTTGTTTCGTGTTCTGGTGTATTGTGAACATGTTTGAAATGCACTTTTACTAGGATAAATATTGAGAGATGGAATTTAACAAAAATATCAGTGTGTTTTGAAAAACGAAATTTTTCTGCTTAACACAATAAATTTGCAAAAGAAAGGAACTTGAACAAGTATTGCATGTTCTTTGATACAGAACAGTGTTCTGCTGTATACGAAACAGCACATTCAATGAATGTGGCCATGAAGCAGTTTATATTTTCAATCGGTAAACATTTTGGTAACTTCTTTGCAAACACTATCTTTTATTTGCTGCTCTAAATAGATAGACGACTTCTTAAACGTTTTAACATTTTCCTATAACTATAATTGCTTTACAAGTTATCTTCGCATTTCATTGAAATACGAAAGGATTGCTTGGAGTTATGCAAAACACATTCATGAATGCAAGTCTTCGGGAATCAGTTCATAACTACATTTCGATGTAAAGTTTTCCATAGGTTTGATTCGAATTGTTAATCATTAAATATTTTAGTTCAATCAAAAAATCTACTCAGTTACAGCTTTTTGCTCAATTTAATTTTGGAAATTTAGACCTGCTTCCGAATTCTTTAAAGCATGAAAACAAACAAACTCCCTAGCATTCAATGAATAAGATATGGAACAGCTTCTCACATTCAGTGACTTTATGCGCATTCTATTTTAAACTTACTCATCGGGACCTACAGTTTAAAAAAAGGCTCTGAACGTTAGAGATTGAGAAGCATTTACTGGAGTTGTTGATTACTAGACTACTCATAATGTTCGTCAGACACATCTAGATGGCTGCCGATCAAATAATGATAGACAGCAGTTTGAACCTGCAATGATGAGAACGGTAGTAGGGTGTACTAGCCGTCACTGTCGTCAATTTTTATACATAAATATTTGAACTCGGAACTGTTGTATGGAAGGGCAACACATAACTGAGGTGTCCACTACTGTATCCAAAAAGTTAGATCAGTTTTCGTTTTCTTTATTTATTCACTTAAATCTCTTGCATAGCCTTCAAAATTTTCACTTCTTATGGTATAGGGTGATTTTTTAAGATTTAAGTTTTTCAGGTTGGCAGCACTGGTTGGTAATGGCGCCCGAACGTCATCTGTCAAAGTGAAAAGTGTACAGTATACTCTGCCATTTCATCATGGAATGACGAATAACCACCACAACGTCAAATTTTTTGTGAATGGGCCTTACAGAAGCTCAATTAAAATCCGCCGTTTTATCGAAAAATTGTGTTGAGCGATGAGACTCATTTCTTACTGAACGGAAACGTAAACAAACAAAACAGCCACATGCCATACATGAATTATCGATGCATCCTGAAAAAACGGCAGTCTGGTGTGGTTTATGGGCTGGTGGCATCATCGGTCCATTTTTCTTCAAAGACGACAGTGGAAGAAACGTTACCGTCAACGGCGAAGGATATCGACCCATGATACGCAATTTTTTTTTCGCCTCAATTGGCTGAGTTGAACTTGATTGACATGTGGTTTTATCAGGATGGTGCAACATTTCACACTGCTCGTGAAACAATGGATATGTTGAGGGATGAATGTGGTGAGCATCTTATCTCTCGATTTAGACCTGTGAGTTGGCCCCCAAGATCTTGCGATTTAACGACTCTTGATTATTTCTTGTGGGGTTATATCAAGTCGTTAGTCGTTAGTCTATGTGGACAAGCCGGACACTATTCAAGCCTTACAGGATAACATAACAGGCGTTATTCGTGGAATACAGGCCGAAATGCTCGAAAAAGTGACGAAAAATTGGACCTTCTAAATGGACATTTTGAGACGGAGCCGCGGACAACATTTATATGAAACTATCTTTAAAAATTATATGGCAAAAGCAAATTTATCGATT
This sequence comes from Philornis downsi, assembly GCA_019455685.1. NCBI lineage: Eukaryota > Metazoa > Arthropoda > Insecta > Diptera > Muscidae > Philornis > Philornis downsi. The sequence goes on from JAHXMU010000062.1 coordinate 1,420,687, forward strand.
CCAATAAAAAAATTTTAATGTATGATGCAAATTTGAGTGTTTTATTTGATTTTTAAAAAAGCTACGATTAAAAAATCGCCCTTTACATATGCTAAGGTTTTCCCAATCTTTGAAATAGTCACCTATCGGTTTGGGCTACGCAGCACAATGCGATTCATGTTGAATCTCTTCAATTGTATCAACTCACTGCCCTGCGGCGGTGTTTAGAAAATAGCCAGAGATCAAACGGAACTGAAAAGGTGAATATGGTGGTTGCGGGGAGATATTAATACAATTTTTGGAGAGTAACTCAACGGGAGTCAATGCTATGTAAGATAATGCATTATCGTAGTGAAAAATCAAGAGATGTTTGCCCATGGATCCTACATTATTTTGCAAATAGCTTTAACCAAAGAACGCGTAGTCGAAAGATAGTCACATTGCAAAACATCTTGATAATTGAAGAAAACTGTCAGTATAGTGTTGTTCCTAAGCGACTTACGTGGGATCTTTGCGGTCTTGTTTTAATATTGGCACGTTTTCACTCGATTAGTCAGTCGTTTCAGAACCACTTTTCCAAATCCACGTCTCATTTCCCGTGATAATGCTATTTATGACATGCTGGTAGCCAGAAATCATCTCTTTACAGTTTTCAGCGTGACGAACTTTTTCGAGAAAATTAAGTCCTTTTGATGCCAATCGAGATATAACGTTTATGAAGCCCAGAATGTCATTTAAAATGCAGTTGACTGATCCATGTGAAACATCAACATCATTAAATCGTTATTCTATGATTTTTAAGCATCAAATCTTGGATTTGTTTGGAAGAGACTTTCATCAGTAAAGATTAATGATGCTCTTTAACTTCAACCCATTCAGAGTTTCTGTAAACTGTTTGTGCCGTTTCTGTTTATGTCACTCTCTTTCGAACAAAGTCTATCAATTAAACGGAACTGAATTCAACGTAATCGCCCACATTAAATGTCATTTGTACTTCCGACAAGCATATGCATATGCCGACAAAGGTATATGCCAACTTTAACTGAAATTAATCTGTAATAGTGATTTGTACTATGATTTTCAAGAGTGAGGGGTATCGACACAGGGGGATATCGTTATATTGCAGATCGCGCTGATTTACAAATCTCTATAATAGTTCCTTTAATATCATTATTTTCCAGAAATGAGGAATAGAATGTACAATTATTGAAGTCAGCACGTCGTACTTATCTAAACTGAGAACACACCTTATGGCAACTCTATTTTTAGACTCACTAATACTAAAACTAGTGCTAAAGTGTAATTTTGATCGTCAGTTTGAGAAGCTTTTGCAAGGCTTGGCGATTAATCGAATACTAAAAGATTTCATCAAACACATCGAGAAGGAATTGATGGTTGCATCGGGTTTAGAACCATCAATTATATAGATAGCCGCATCGTACGCAGACAACAAGACCGAAATAAAATTGACCGGAATCAATTCTTTCAATTTACAAAAAAAAAAAAAAGCTATAGTTAATTTTCATTGCGCTACTAGAGCCTAGAGCCCTTTTACAGCACCCCGGGATTTTCAGATTAGGTGCATTGAATAAATTTGATCTTTAACTATTTTCTATGCAAAATATTAAATAAAAATTAATAGAGCTATGGGGTAGTATTAAGCACTCACCACCACAGAATAGAAATTTATTGAGTGCAGACCCGAACGGCTTGCAAGCGATGCGAACAAATGTCATATGCAGTCATATTGAAACAACTCTGCTTGGCAAAACCTTATCGATTGTTTTACGTATTACTTGGTGGTAACCAACCTTATTGATCTGTATCAAGAATGGGTAAAATTGTTGACTTCAAACGGAATTATCTCCCGTTTAGTTTATGGAAACAATATTTCCACCACCTAAAACTTTCGATTATATTTCATATGGCAGTAAGCAACTCTTCATGGAAATTGTTTATGAAAATGCTATTACAGGGATGTTTGTGTATTGTCTGATTGCTTGTATTTTTTCATCAAAATTAGTAACTTGATAACTATCACTTATTGAAATGTTTATTTTTGGAGAGCAAAAGAGTTTCATACACTTACAATTCTAAAAATTCGATTTTTTCCAAAAATTAAAAAAAAAAACTTCCGGTATAGAGATATATCGGCAAAAATTATGTTTGGGAGTCAGTCTTTAAGACTGGTATGCTATTAAAACAGAATTTTCGTCCGCTTCGTGTTATTTACGAGGTATGTTAAAAAAATAAGATGAATTTTAATTTTTTTCAAAAATATTTTTTTATTCATAAATTTCTGTTTTATCTCCTTCAAAGTAGTCCACCTCAGATATAATACACCCTTGTGTCAGCGTTTTTCCAATCCTCGAAGCAGTTCTGAAATGCACCTTTAAGTATGTTCTTGAGCTCTCTCAGCGATTCGGTTTTTATCTCCTCAATTGTCCCAAAACGCCGTCCTTTCATGTGTCTTTTCAATCTTGGGAACTGAAAAAAGTCACAGGGGCCAAATCTGGTGAATACGGTGGCAGAGGCACGATAACGGTGTTGTTATTAGCCGGAAGGCTTTAAATTACAAGCCAAAAATAAATAAATAAAATAAATTAATAAATAATCTCTCACAAGCAAAGATGAGTAAGTAGGTGCATTATCATGATGCAAAAACCATGACTTTTTTTCCACAATTCTGGGCGTTTTTTTCGTATTGCTTCACGCAAACGGCGCATATCTTCGAGGTAATACTCCTTAATTACCGTAAGACCTTGTAGTAAGAACTCCTGATGCACTACGCCATGGTAATCGAAGAAAACAGTGAGCAAAACCTTGACATTTGATCAAACTTGGCGTGCTTTTTTTAGTCTTGACTCCCCTGGACTCTTCCATTGAGACGATTGAGTTTCGATTTCGATGTCATAACCATATACCCATGACTCGTCACCAGTTATGATGCTTAAAAGTATCATATGGATCATCACTGACGCCATTCAACAATTCCTGAGCGATGCTCATGCGACGTTGTTTTTAGTCAAAATTCAGCAATTTTGAAACGAACTTCGCTGCCACACGCTTTATGGGCAACATTTCGGAAAAGATTGCATGGCATGAGCCAACCGATATGCCGACATTCTCAGCAACTTCTGTAATTGTGATTCGACGATTCTCCATAACAATTTTCTTCACTTTCTCAACATTTTCATCGGTTGTTGATGTGCTGCGGCAACCAGAGCGAGCGTCGTCATTCAGATCTTCTCGACCTTCCGTGGAAAGCTTGTATTTTTGACCATTTTTTTCGATGGCAGAAAATCGCCGAACACGCAAAACACTAGTCTTATTTATGCCTCTCACAGACAAACTAAACATGCTATATGGATAAAATCGTCAACATTTATTCGAGACGAGTGTACCAACATTAAAATATAATAATCTAAAGTCGAATGTACGTTACCCGCGAAATTTTAAAATTTACCATATTTTTGAACGCACTTCGTACACTGCAGTTGAAAGAAAAATAAGAATCTAGGAATTTATAAGTTAAATAAGGTAATTTGGGAGTAATTTTGGAAGATACCAGAGAGGCGTGATCATTATGCTAATTTTTTTTGTCATTTTGCCTAATATTATTAAGCAATCTACTTAATAGGTGTTTAATTAACTTCAGACTACGAATTATGGATTACAGTAGAGATATATAAGCTAAGTTTATCTTTTGTATACGAGGTATTAGAAAGGGCGTGGCGAATTGCAATTTGTTTGGGAGGTACCAGAAAGGGTGCGCCAAGGATGAGATCCTACTTTAACAACTGCTGAGTGTGCAAAAAATTTGTACTAAATTTACTGCAGCTGCATAAAAAGAGATAAACCTAAGAATATATGTGTAAAATCGGTCATTTATGCGGGGGGTGAGAGAAGGGCTGAGGTTAATCTACAATTTTTTTTCAAATCTTACGTGGAACGTTATAAAATTATATTTCAGAAAATCGGTCAATTTGTATGAGAGGTGTCAGAAGTTTATATAGCCCGTTTAGAATCCCCGACTATGTTCTGGGAAAATAAGCTATGTGTAGAATTAAAAGAAATTTTGGAAATTCACCTTATTTTTTGTTACACACCTCGTATGTAACTTCCAGGTCGAGTCTTCTAAACTAACAAGTATCTTTTGACCAAATGGTCGTCTGTCTGACTGGCTCATTGGCGGGCACAATAACTATTATAGATATTTTTGCCACAAGGTAGCCGGGGAGTGCAAATTGGCAACAATGGTTTACATTTTCTGGTACTTCCCATACAAATTGACCAATTTTCGGACTTAAAAGCTTCCTTGAAGCTTCTAATTCTTATAGAGTATGCTCTGTTTTTTATAAAATACTACTCTATATGTCATTTAAAACTTATATTGGTATCCCTCGTAAGTCGCAAAGCAATGTAAGTTGATTGCAAAATGGCATAAAAGTGTTTGCCGGAGTCTTTTGAGTTTCCATTTTTTTTTACATTGTTTTAGATTTAGTAATATTATTGCAGCTTTGGTGTTGTTTGTTGCATATGTGCCATTTGGTGTTTATGTTTGGCAAAATTGTCATTTTGGTCACAGACAAATTTATTGTTTAAATAAACTTGAATCTTAATACCCACAAACGTTTCCAACGTACTTCCACCAGCCTAGAGTCATAGGCATGCATGAGTATACAATACAATGCATCCATGTGTATGTATGTATGTATGTACATACTTGTACAAACAAACATTTGTACATAAAAACAAAATCTACTTCCCGTTCGTCTGGCCAAACATTAAAGTCTGTACATTTCCAATGGCTCTGTGTTCATGTATTTTGGTGCCTTTGAAAGTGGGTGCAAAATTATTACCGGGGTTTAGGTTCTTGCCTATGAAATCAGTTAACTACCCAGAAGTTGGAGTTTAGTGTTTTTGGCAGCTTTGCTCCGCTTGAACGCAGAGGGCTTTGTGACCAATGTTGTGGGTGGTTGTTTTAGGACTGCGGCAATGTCTGTACGATTTTTTCTAATTTACTGTAATTGTTTGTGGGCAAGACATGAATTAATTACTGCAACATGTGACACGACAACATTTAGATATTGAAAATGATAACAAATTTGTTTATTGTAGCCATGAATTGGCAATTTTAAAAATGGTTTACGAAAAACAGAAAAAAAAATGGCAAAATTCTAACGAGGATGAAAGGGCGTATTAGTATATGCTAAAATGGAAACAGCTAAAGGCTAAACAGAGTTAAAACTCTTTTTAAAGACCAAAATTGCTGTTAGTTCGTTAATTCCATTGTAATTTCATATGACCTTAAATTTTTCTATTGGCATTAAGATATTAATCAAAAATATAGATTGACGTTTAAATTAACTAATGGTTCACACTGAAAATTTTTGGTTTTAAATATGGAAAATTCAAATAAACACAATTTTCCCTGGGAATTTGGGATTAACCAAAATTGCTGTTACTTCGTTAATCCCATTGTAATTTCATATAGCCCTAAAATTTTTCTATTGGCAATAAGATATAAATCAAAAATATATATTGACGTTTGAATTCCCTAAGGGCATATTTCATAGAATTCAAAGTTTTCGAGGTTCGCGCTGAAAGTTTTTAGCTTTAACAATGGACAGTTCAAATAAACTCAATTTTCCCTGGGAACTTTACGCCTTAAACTGCGGCAAAAAATTTACCAAAAACTTGATTTTTAAAAAAAAAAAAGATTCTCATATTTTTGATTGGTTGATTGTGATTGAAACACATAACATCAAGCAGATACATACTCGTATTAGAAGGCGGTTCCAAAACAAACCGACCTAATGTGGAAGACTCAAAAAAGTTGGGAAAACGTTTTCTTCATTTTTTAACATAATCTTTTTTTATTTTGATTTTGATTCATTTATTGCTTCTTTTTCTAAAAAATTAAAAAAAAAACATCAATTGTGTAAGGTAACATTTTTGAACATGCAAAAAAAAAACAATTTTTTTTAAGATTATTTTTATCAAATTTTGCCGCAACCAAGCCTAGTATGGTATATTTTAACTTCCAAATTGTCAATAATGCAGTCGAGTATTTCATATGATTGACAAGAGCAATGTTGGCTTTCAATTTCTCAACTACAGCCGAATTACCCAAGAAGACTTTATAAATTACATTGCCCAAAAAGAAAACATGTAGAAACGTTAGCATGTAGTTAGTAAGAAATACTTTTTATAGCGATATTCAATAGCTTCAATACCCTGTTAATAGTAAGAACTTTCAAATTCCTTAAAATGCCCATCAACCACAAACTTCCCCTTTTCATTGTTGGCAAATCTTTTACTATCGAACCATTTCTTCAACTTTAGAAGTAGAAAATAGTCTAGAGAATAAAGTGCGTGATGAAGCAATTCGCACTTTAATTAATTAATTTTGGCCCTTACAATAGTTAATGTGCGTACTGGAACAATGCTTTGATAAAACAAATCTTTCGTTTTCCATACCATAATGTTCGCCGTTGATGGTTTTTCCTTTCACAAGATAATCAATATAAATAATCCCAGGCGCATCCCAAAAAAAAAACAGACGCCTTGACCTTGCCTGTAGATGGAACCGTCTTCGCCTTCTTTGGACACGATTCTCCCATTCCAGTCCACTGCTGTGACTGTTCCTTTGCCTCAGCATGAAAATGGTAAAGATTATGAACTGGACGATATGTGGTTTCAACAAGACGGTGCCACGAGCCACACAACACGACCAATTTTGGCTTTTTTGCAAGAGAATTTTCCAGAGAGCCTAGTTTCACGTTTTGGCGACGTCAATTGGCCACCAAGATCAAGCGATTTGATGCCGTTACGCTTTTTTTACGGAGCTACGCCAGACCGTGTTTACACAGATAATACCCAAGCGTTGGAACATTTGGAAACCAACATTTGTCAAGTTATCGCCAAGATACGCCCGAAATGCGCAAAAAGATGGTCGACAACTAACTCAAAAGGATCCACTGCTGCAACCAATCCAGAGGAGGTCATTTAAATGACATTCTATTTCGTACATAATTCAAATTCAAATCATAGTTATACAGGGTGGGCCATAAGGGTGTTGGCGGTTTAAATATGCAATTAAAAAAAACTACGAAGATAAAAAAAAATATATTTGTATTTTTAAAAAGTAGAAGCATGGGAATTGTCCAAGTGGCTTCCCTCGGCTGCTTGACACTCTTGGAACCGAAGTCGCAAATTTTGGAAAACTCGTTGAAAAGTTGTTCTCGGTATTTTGTTACTTTCCTGAATAATGTTCCTCTTCAACTGCTCTAAATTGGTCGGATTATTCTCGTAGACTACCGATTTGAGGTAGCCCATAAAAAATAATCGCATGGGGAGAGATCGGGCCTACGTGGGGCCATTCAATATCCCCCCTTTTCGAAATGAGTTTTCCAGGAAAAACATTTTTAGCAGCTCTATGGATACCCTAGCCGTATGACATGTGGCCCCATCCTGTTGAAACCACACCCTCGAGGTATTGTCTTGAAGTTCTTGCAGAGCTGACGGATTTCGCTGAACTGAAACACGAACACGCTCCACAATGTCGGCTGATCTTGCAGAAACTGGGCGACCACGAACCGTAATTGGTACTGTTGAGCCGGTTGTTTCGAACATTCTGATCCATTTTCGTATCACATTGGCGCTTGGAACTTCACTTAAATCGTGTAAACGGTGTTCATGCCGATACAAACGTCGTGCAGTAGTCACTGATTTATTGTTTTCGTAATACGCTCGGACACAAAATGCACGCTGCACTTCCGTGTACGACTCCATAGCGACTAAATTTCCGGGAAGCGGCACAGCGAACAACATATCCCCCGCCACCCCGCGCCGCGCGTTACCGAGAAATTGAAGAATTAAATCGCCAACACTCATATGGCCCACCCTGTGTGTATGTGTATGTGTGGTTTATTTAATTTGACTTTTGAAGCCAAAAATTGGATAATGGATGGATAACGAAGGGTTAATCTTCTTAATCGCAAAAATTATTGCTGGAGAAATTAATGTAAAGGGTGATTTTTTAATCGTAGTTTTTTCCAAAAATCGAATAAAACACTCAAATTTGCATCATATATTAAAATTGTTTATTGGAATCGATAAATTGGCTTATGCCATTTAATCGTTAAAGATAATTTCATGTAAATGTTGTCCGCGGCTCCATCTCAAAATGTTCGTTCAGAAGGTCCAATTTTTCGTCACTTTTTCGAGCATTTCCGCCTGTATTCCACAAATAACGCGTGTTATGCTGTCTTGTAACGCTTCAAAAGTGTTCGGCTTGTTCACATAGACTAACGACTTGACATAACCCCACAAGAGATATTCAAGAGACGTTAAATCGCAAGATATTGGGGGCCAACTCACAGGGTCAAATCGAGACATAAGCTGCTCACCAAATTCATCCCTCAACATATCCTTTGCTTCACGAGCAGTGTGGCATGTTGCATCGTCCTGATGAAACCACATGTCAATCAAGTTCAACCCAGCCAATTGGGGCAAAAAAATCGCGTATCATGGCTCGATATCGTTCACCGTTGACAGTAACGTTTCTTCCACGGTCGTGTTTAAATAAAAATGAACCGATGTTGACACCAACCCATAAACCACACCAGACTGCCGTTTTTTCAGAATGCATCGATAACTCATGTATGGCATGTGGCTGTTCATCACTCCAGATGCGAACGTTATGCTTGTTTACGTATCCGTTCAGCAAAAAATGAGCCTCATCACTGAACACAATTTTTCGATAAAACAGCGGATTTTCATTGAGTTTTTGTAAGGCCCATTCACCAAAAATTAGATGTTGTGGTAGATCATTCTTGCGTGAGTTGAATTTTATAGGCTTTCAAACCCAAATTGACGTGTAAAATTTTCCTTGTGGTTGAGTAACACATGCCCAATCGCTGAGAACGGCGACGAATTGACGATTCACGATCGTCTTAACACTGGCCGCTACGGCTGCAATATTTTCTTCGGTACGCACTCTACGCATGCGAGTCGATGGTTTTATGTCCAGCAAAGTAAATTTAGTGTGAAATTTGGAGATAACAGCACGAATTGTTGACTCAGCAGGTCGATTATGGCAACCATAAAATGGTCGTATCAAACGATGCACATTTGTCACAGAGCACGAATTTTGATAGCAAATTTCCACAATTTGCAATCGTTTCTCGTTTGTTAGTCTTTCCATTATGAAATGGCAGAGTATACTGTACACTTTTCACTTTGACAGATGACGTTTGGACGCCATTACCAACCAGTGCTGCCGACCTGACCCAACTTAAATCTTAAAAAATCACCCTATGTAAGGCTAAAGAAATAATCATGTAAAACAGCTTATGTTTTTTTAGCGATATTTGGCGATTCGCAGAAACTCGCTGCTTAATTAAATTTAAGGCATCACAACACATAAACTCTTCCTTAAAACTTTACAAACGTTTTTCCACATTATGCCATAAATAAACTTTGTTAGCTGCTGTACAATGGCAATGCTTTCATTTCACGTTGCGAATACCTTGTGGCGCCACTTTGTATAATTTAATTTCGTTTAATGTTCTGTGGAATTGTTTGTAATTTCAATGTTAACCCTTAGCTTCTTCTTGCATGTGTGTCTATGGACAACATCTGTACGCTAACGAATGTATGTCGATATGTATTTGGATATGAACGCATTTTGAAATATTTCTAATTTCAACATTTATGAGTTGATTTTATTGCGTTGATGAGTTTTTCGAAGAATCTTCCACAAAACAAATTTGCAACGACGAAATCTAATTAGGTGAAAACATAAATAAAATATTGTATAATTACCGAAATGTAATGAAATTTCAACGGAATGTTGAAATTAAAATGTGCAAAACAAAGTTGTTTCCAAGAATTAATGGTTGTGTTTTAATTTCGAAAATGGGAAAGTTTATATTGTAAGTTTGTAAACTAACGAAGTGCATAAATGAATATATAATTTTGATGAGAACGCTTCGACTAAATTATTCCATAGAGTATTTGCATTTTATGATACACTCAATGATATGAAAAATCACCAAGCGCACAAAGGGACGATGTCAATAAATTGCAAGAAAGTCAACAAAACAATAACATGGGGG
>JAHXMU010000062.1:1431189-1474577 GCA_019455685.1 Philornis downsi
GAATTGTTTTGGTCAATAAGTTTGTGCACAGATATCCATTTAGTGATTTCAAAACCGCCGGTGTGGCAAGGCTGTCAGCTATTAAATATCTGTCATCTGAAGTGTTATTTATTTAGCGAAAGGTTTACCATTTACGAAAATAAATCGTTTAACAATCGTAGAACGAGTAAAACTAGTTAAAACTACAACTGCAAAAGTAATGATTCAAACGTGGACTTTCGATTGAACAAAATTTTCTTCAACGATAAATTTCATTTCTCACTCGGTGAGTACGTCAACAAGCAAAATTGTCCCATATGGGGCTCGGAGAACCCAGAAGTGATTGTGGAAGAACAACTGCACCCGGAAAAAGTGACTGTTTGGTGCACATTATGGTCTGGAGATGTCATTTGACCATATTTTTCTAAAACTATCTCAAAAGGATCCATCACTGCAATGAATCCACAGGTGGCCATTAAAATGACATTGCGCAATATTTCCTATATAACGGCAAAGTCTAAGCATTATGTTATAAATGTCTCATTATGAAATAAAAGTCTCATCAAAATCATAGCATGTGCATTTTATTTTACTTTAATTTTAAAACCGAAAAATGGATAACCCGGTATTACTTACATTTCATGAAATGCTTTCTATTTTGTAATCCCTGCACAGATGTTTGCAAAGGTATTTCGCACTGCTAATTTTTCCTTTAGCGTATGGATTTCTTCACCAGTAGCTTATATTCCATTTTTATAAGGGCGGTCCATGAATTAAACGACCTATCAAAGACGACACAACAAATTTAGGATTTTTGTTTTCAACATAATCTCCTTTTAGCTTGATAAACTTTTCCCACCGATATTCAAAGCGTCTGTATCCTGTTTATAGTAAGAGCGGTTGCAGAAAGAGCGTGGAAGTGAGGAAATGGAAAGGTACAGGGATAGAGGTGAAGCCCGAAAACTCAACCAAAAGATAAGAAGTATAGGGTATGGAACACGGCTGCCCTCCTGTAAGGACAGCGAGGGAAATGTGGTCACGGATACGCAGGATGTGCTGCAACTATGGAGAAAGCATAGTTCCGGATGGCACCACGAGTGAGAAAATCACCCCAATTATCGACGATGGCATAAATTGCACAGCCCCGGGCCAAACAGAGATCAGAACAGCAGTATTGCGCCTTAAGAACAACAAAGCTGCGAACGATGATAGCCTGCCAGCAGAGCTGGTGGCGATGAGTGTGATATGTGAAAGACTAAAGCCGGTTAAAACTGACCTACCTAGGCCTTATCAGTATGGCTTTAGACCTGTTAAATCAACAACTGACCAGATATTCACACCACGACAAATTCTGGAGAAGACCCAAGAAAAACAGATCGACATGCACCACCTTTGATAATGAAGCTGCCTCCGTTAGCCCGATACGGCAAAAACTGTATGAGGCCATGTCCGAGTTTAGAATTCCCGCGAAGCTTAAACGTCTTTGTAGGATGATGCTGACTAACATGAAGTCTTCAGTAAAGATAGGCAATCATCTAAGCGAGCCTTTTTATACCAAACGTGGATTTAGGCAGGGCGACAGTTTATCGTGCGACCTCTTCAACGTACTGTTGGAGATGATTATGAGGAAAGCTGCAGTTAACACGACTGGCACCATCTTTAATAAAAGCCATATGTTACTCGCATATGCAGATGACATAGGCATTATTGGCCGGAAACTGCGAGATGTTACTGCAGCTTTCTCAAGCATCGAGAAGGAAGCAGCTGAAATGGGTCTAGTGGTAAACGACGACAAAACAAAGTTAATGGATTCAACGAAACAGAGTTACCCATTTGGGACGTTGTGTGAACGTTGACAACTATAATTTTGAAGTGGTGGAAGAATTCATCTACCGGTGTACCGGTGTAAACAAAATTAATGATGTCAGCATGGAGATAAAGAGGAGAGTATTACTTCCTAACAGATGTTACTATGGGCAAAGCAAGCGAATCCATGATAAAGCCCTCTCTTGGCAAACAAAACTCCGACTGTGCCAGACGTTGGTTCTACCTGTCTTGTTTTGTGACACAGAATCCTGGGTTATGACGCAAGCGAATGAATCAGTACTGTCAGTTTTCGAGAGGAAAACACTCCGGAAAATATATTGACCCATCATCATTAACGGAGAGTATCAGCATCGCATGAACAATGAGCTGTATGAGCTATACGCCGACATCAACGTAGTCAAACGCATTAACTTACAGCGATTGCGTTGGCTGGGTCATGTTGTGCAGATGGGCCCAAAGCGGAAAATTTTCGACAATAAAATAGATGGACGGCGCAGAAGAGGGTGACCGAAACTCCGTCGGAAGGACCAGGCTTTTGAAATACTGTCGAACCTTAGTGTGACAAAATGGAGGAGAAGCGCAAAAGATCGAAGCGCTTGGAATTATTTTCTACGGGCGGCGTATAATAGATAAGGTTGTCTACTCCAGTCGCCACCTAAGAAGAAGAGGAAGAATGTGTGTTTAGCGCAACAGGAAATTCAGTATTTCACCGTTTAATATTATTCTGGATAAGGCATCTGAATTAGTGTTCTGTTTTCCTTTCATCTACAGTATTTCAAAGTCCTAATCACATAAATCCAATCATATACGTGTCATTTTTGAGCATGGATTCTTATGTGAAAATAAGGATACTAATGGTTTGTGATCTGCAATAACTGCAAACTTTCTTCCATATAAATATGGTCTGGAACAATTTATTCCAAAATGAATGGCTAATAACTCTTTTTCTATAATTGGTTTGTTGAAATCGGAACCAATCTCTCCTTGAGATAAAACTAAACCGAGTGCATAATTAAATGCGTCTATTGTTAAAATAAAAGCTTTCTCAAAAAGTGGATAATGTAAAATCGGTGGTTTCAATAATTTATCTTTAAGGTTTTTAAAAGATTGTTCCATTCAGATTTTCTGTTTTTCTTTAAAAGCGTATTTATGTTCTTCGCTTTCTCATCAGACTTCGGTATGAAACATTTGTAGTATTTACAAAATGCTACAGATCTTGCTTTCTTCGGCCGCATTTACGGGATAATTTCTTATTATTTCATTCTTTGCTGGATCTGCTTTTATTCTCTTCTCCTAATAAGAGGATCAACATATATGAATTCTGATTTTAGAAAGCTACATTTATTTGGGTTTAATTTTTAATTTAAATTTGCAATTTTTTTAAATTGCAATTACTTAATCTCTAAAATACTTCAGTCAAATTTCCATTATGATATTTCAAACTGCATCCAAATACAATTATATCATCAACATATAAAAATACTTCGGAGTCCGCTTAGTGTTTTTGTTATTGTTTAAAAACTATTTGAATATATTTGTAATCCATAAGGTAAGCGTTTGAGCTGGAAATGTCCATTGCCTGTTGAAAATGCTGTTAAAATTCATGAATCTTCATATTAATTTATATATATGGTAAAATAAACTTGTTACAACTTCGATCTTCGATCCTTGTTAAAGGAAATTTGTTGCCGATAATTCCATTATTTAACACTCGTCTCACTCACTCACTCACTCACTCATCATCAGTAGATTTCTTCGGTACTACTAGTAAAGGTGAATAGTGAGGACTAACTGAATATTCAATAATGTTTTCTTACAAAAATTCATGAACATCTTTCTTCATTTCGACCACGTTTGCGTTTGCCGTAGTCTGCACTTTTTTATGTAAACTGACGTAGAACCTTCTACTTGTATTTCCTGTTTATATAAAAGTTGTTTACACTTAACTCATCTCCTTGCAAGTGAAAAATTTCTTGATATTCTTTAAAAATTTCAATAAGCGAAATTTGCGCATGGGTGTTATTCCCTTCGGTTTCAAAGGTTTTCTATAATTTTTCCAGTCTGTCGTCTTTCTACTCGTTGCTCACATTTACTATGATATATATATATATATATAAATATTATAATTGTGAAATGGTTGTAGTTTGCAATCTCTACAAAACGAATTTTTTTCCGTTGTAAAGCGTAAATGTTTCCATGTCCATGTCCATGTCTTATCCATGGTTATGAATCGACGCAAAAATTCGGCTTTATTGCGATGAAAACACTCTACTCAAACATTTTCACGACACTGTTCTATTAAAACCAAACGCGGCACCCATCTTGCACAGCATTCTTATCGTCAAAGCTTCGGTCAATATACGATTTACAGCACTTTTTTAAATGTCTATCAATTTAGCTAGCTGACGCACCATGTCTGGCGACCACTGCGGAGTTTGTGTTGTCAGCTCATACGGCCTCGTTTAAACTCTGTTACCCAATATTTTACAGTCGTAAACAAAGAAGCAAACTCCTCCAGAGTAGGATCTAGTTTGGCTTTAGTATTGGTTGAATTGAGACCTTTCAAATGGAAATATTGTATTACAAAATGGTGACCAATTTTTTCCATGTTTACAAATTCACTGAGATTGTTTACTTTTAGTGACTCAAATAAAAATATTACATAACTTGGCGCTTTAAAACTTAAAGCATTTATTTCATAAGGTTTCCACTTTTCACCAAAATAATTTCTTCTAATTTTTCATCTATATATGTACTTTAGGTCGGCTAGTTTTGGAGCCGCCCTCAAATAATAATTTTGTGATTGATAGTAACATATTGTTAAATTATCACGACTATCGGCCGGTTACTTCAGCTACTATGAGGAAGTTTTACAAAGCGGCACCGCCCATTATTTTTTATGACGTTAGCGTACGTACCAAATCTCCTCTGTTTAGCTCTAATAGTTCATTGGGTGTAGTCGTTAAAAATTATTATTTGGGTGGTGTCACACTCCATTATCCAATCAAGACCTAATATAGCCTATGATACCTTTCTGGACAACGTAAATACTCGTATACTGTGGAAGTTTCGTGATTATTGATCCAGTTTAGCTCAGGCGCCTATTCGAAAACAAAAACGCAATAATTTAAACATACAAACATGAAATTTTATATATACAGGGTGATTTTTTAAGATTTAAGTTTTTCAGTTTGGCAGCACTGGTTGGTAATGGCGTCCAAACGTCATCTGTCAAAATGAAAAGTGTGCAGTATACTCTGCCATTTCATCATGGAATGACGAATGACCTACCACAACGTATAATTTTTGCTGAATGGGCCTTACAAAAGCTTAATGAAAATCCGCAGTTTTATCAAAAAATTGTGTTCAGCGATGGGGCTAATTTCTTGCTGAACGGATAGGTAAATAAGCAAAACTGTCGCATCTGGAGAGCCATACATGAATTACCGATGCATCCCGAAAAAATGACAGTCTGGTGTGATTTATGGGCTGGTGGCATCATCGGTGCATTTTGCTTCAAAGACGACCGTGGAAGAAAGACGACCGTCAACGGCGAACGATATCGAGCCATGATACGCGATTTTTTTTTTGCCGCAATTGGCTGAGTTGAGCTTGGCTGATATGTGGTTTCATCAGGACGGTACAACTTGCCACACTGCTCGTGAAACAATGGATATGTTGAGGGATAAATTTGGTGGGCAGCTTATCTCTCGATTTTGCCTTGTGAGTTGGACCCCAAGATCTTGCGATTTAACGCCTACTGATTATTTCTTGTGGGGTTATGTCAAGTCGTTAGTCTATGTGGACAAGCCGAACACTATTGAAGCCTTGCAGGATAACATAACATGCGTTATTCATGGAATACAGACCGAAATGCTCGAAAAAATTAAGAAAAATTGGACCTTCCGAATGGACATATTGAGACGGAGCCGCGGACAATATTTACATGAAATTATCTGTACAAATTAAATGGCTAACACCAACTTATTGATATCAATAAAAAATGTTAATATACATAGTCCTGCCATATGTTCTGTTACACAGAACATATCGTTCAAAACTTCTTGCGGGAATAGAACCGTTAACTTTTTTTTCAGAACACATGCACTGATTAGTGAAGAATACTAGTCAGTTTGGTTTCAGTTTGTAATCTATTAACATGGAGTGGGGCGTTAAAGAGAATCGAGTCGGCGTAATAGCGTTGCATAAGTGCGGAAAGAGTGCTGGCCAAATTTTCGAGTTGCTAAAACCACTCGGAATATGAAGAATGTTCGTTTATCGTGCTATTGCTCGCTTCGGCGAATTGTCTGGAGTAGAAGACAGGCCAAAAAGTGGTCGCCCGCGCGTTGTCCGTACGAGTGCGGTAATAAAGGCAGTGCGTGAAAGAATTCGGAGAAATCCCCTTAGAAAGCAGAAAATCATGTCCAAGGAATTGGATATATCAACCAGATCCATGTCTAGGCTGATTCGGGATGATCTGCATATGAAAGCCTATCGTCGGTTCACGAAGCATCTTCTAACTCCTCAGCTAAAAAAAATTAGGCTGGAAAGATGCAAGCAACTTTCGCAGTGGCACGCGGACAATGGCCATGAAAACATTCTGTTTACGGATGAGAAAATTTTTACCGTGATAGAAGTTTTCAGCAAACAAAATGACAAGATGTAAGCCACTTCATCTAAGGAAGCGAAAAAAAATTGTTCCAAGGGTTCAACGTGGCCATTATCCCTCTTCCGTAATGGTTTAATGGGGGTCTCCCACCAAGGTGTCACATCGCTCCATTTCTGTGAAAAGGGCGTAAAAACTGGTGCAAAGGTGTTGTGAAGGGTTTGACCAATACCCTTTTTAATGGACGTAGATGGATCTTCCAAGAGGACTCTGCTCCTGCGTACAAAGCTAAAACCACGCAGGAGTGGCTCAGAGTCAATATACCTGGCTTTATAGCAGCAGAAGATTGGCCATCAGGGAGTCCAGATCTCAATCCACTGGATTATGCTTTGTGGTCAAAATTGGAGAATATGGCTTGCAAGACTCCCCACAGAAATTTGGGAAGCCTTAAAACAGCATTAACCAGAGCAGCGTCCTCGACCTCCATGAAAATCGTACGTGCGGCCATAGCCCAATGGCCACACCGTTTGAAAGCTTGTGTTAAAGCAAAAGGCGGCCATTTCGAGTGAATACAATTTTTTTTAATAACCAATATTGTCTTCTAATAAATGAAATAATTTTGAATACAATATGAATATTGGTTTCTTTTTTATCGCGTTTTATATTTGTAACAGAACATATGGCAGGACTAGGTATGATGCAAATTTTATTGTTTTAATCGATTTTTAAAAAAACTACGATTGAAAATTAACCCTATATATATAACTATTATGTATAATTATTAAAATCAAAATAAAAATTAAAAATTGTTATTTGGGTGATGCCGCACTCCATTATTCAATCAAGACCTAATATAATCTATGATTCCTTACTGGACAACGTAAATATACTGTGAAAGTTTCATGGCAATTGGTCTAGTTTAGTGTAGGCGCCTATTCGGAAACAAAAGCGCAGAAATTTAAACATACAAACATTCAATTTTATATATATATATATGTATATATAAATAATATGTATAATTTTTCCATTTTCAGATTGATCCTTGTACTGGTGTTTTCACAAATTTACGTCCCATCACTGTAATCGTCAGCATCGCCGTAAGAGAAAAATTAATAGGAAATATAAGGAATTACAACAATTTTCAAAAATATTTAAAAATCAGCACCTTCAATTTCAACTATTCAATCGACATCTGTGTAATTTGGCACCTTAAAAGCACAAAAAAACCCAACAATTCTACATCAACCGAAGCAAAAAAGAAAAAAAAATCGATTAAAAAATGAAAATTAAAATGGTATAACAGAAAATTAACTGCCCATAACATTTAAACAAATTAAAAGAACGTGGACTTAACAAAAGAACCTATAGAATAGATTACAAACTATAAATAATCTCACATTAAAGGGGAAATATTAGTAAAAAAGAAAATGCAGTTGAAATAATAACGACAGCAACAACAACAAATTGGAATAATTAATTACAAAAAGGGAAACAATGTGAAGATTTAAACAAAAACAATGTTTTTAATGAAATATAAATATTTACGATAAATTATTAAAATATACAACATATTGTCAGCATATACACATATACATATACACAAACAAATTTATTAATTATAACAAATGTATACAAGTATGTATTTGAGCGTATGTGTCTGAGCGTATTTGTAACCGTGTGTGTGTGTGTGTGTGGGTGTGTGTGTGCATGTGTACAGAAATCATCATATATCGTTGCATACATTCATGTGGAAAGCAAAACGATAATATTTGAATGTGTCGGATTTTTTTTTTCTACTTGATATTTTTATTTCAAATTAAATATTAAAAGTCCTTTGCTTTGCAAAGTTATTGTAAATTTAAACAGATTAAATACAAAAATTAAATAAAAGAAAAAAATAATCCTGTAAATCTGTATGATCTTTTCGAAATCTAAAATGTCATCTCTTGATTACTAAAAGGAAGATTAAATCACAAATTTAAAATTTGAACTATTGAATATGCGGTTATTATTATTCCTGAGGGTGTATCAAATATGCGGGAGAAGATAGACTTAACAATTTTATACTAAATTAAGTAAGCAGAGTAAAAATTGGAAAATATAATACCTCTCCAAACTAATGCGGCCATTAACCCTATTTGAACATTACTTATCGTATGCATTCATATAAGCATTCATGAATGCCTTATTTTTCTTGCTAATACTCCTGATTTCTTTGCAGCTCCTTGCTGTTGGTAAACGGGTGTTTCCTAGGATGCTTTATTCCGTTTACCCCTAAAACGCAAAGCCTCTCTACCCGATCCTGTAAGTTAAGCAGGCAAAGGATGATGCTTGCGTTCAAAAACAAAGTAGTGTGGCCTTGTGCCAGGCACCCTAGGAACAGGTGGATTATGTCTTGGGGTCCACCTATAATATGACATCAAACTGATCTTGGAACTGGTTTTTCAAAAACCAAGTAAAGGGGAGATGTCATAGTTTAACAAGATAATTACACACCCTGGCAACAGGAGCGGACATAGAGAAGCCGTCGAGAGATATCAGAAAATTTTTTTTTCCATTTTAATAGTCGTACGACCATGGAGTTCCTTCGCGGAGAGAAATGGTTAATAGACTAGAGGAGCATGGCATTAATTTGCTGTGTTGATATTTCTCCTCGGACATTGAAAGTTTATGCCGTAGATAATGGATTACCAGTTCCATGCGAGGTATGATAAAGCAAAACTGGAGTAGCTTGTCTGCGAAACCCAGACCAGAGGGTTATTCTCTTCTAGTAGCACGGGTGACCAGAGGCCCAAAGAACATTATTCTTGCCTGGTCGATGGCGTTGGAACCCTTGTGGGAGCATCGTACTGGGTGTGGTTGCCCGAACATGTGTTTTCAGTACTTTTGCATTGCTTCTGGATGCATTTGCTGAAGGAAGGCAGAAGCTTGGAAAACACTGTTCATGTCTATCGAGGTGTTCCTTGATTACCTCACTCCTAACCGGGATGTAGCTCACTTCATACCAAGTGACTGCAAAGGTACTTTGGCCGAGAAAGGAAGCGGGCCCAAGGGGACCTACTTCTTATCTCAAAGGTAGTTCGACTACTCCTTTCGGGATTAGTTTGGATACCTCAAAGGGGCGCCTGCTGCCGCAAGAAGAAAAGAATTATAACCAAGAAAAGAATTATAGAAAACAGCCCCATGTGTGATGGCACACCATGAGTAAGGCCTCACGGCGGGACTCATGTAAATAAACACAGTTGCAGCTCCTTGCTATAATGGAAGTATTTTGTGGAATTTGGGGGTCTTTAACTGATACAAAAATTTGAAATGAATTTGAATTTTTGCTGTCAATTTTTACGTTCAGGAACAAGCGGCAGCGATAAAAACGTTTCAAGGTAAATACCCAGCAAAAGAAGTGAAGAAGCAGAAAAGAAAAGAAGCTGAAATGAACTGCAATTTTTGCAGTTCACCAAAGTGGTGAAAAGGAAGCGGTGTTTATGATGTGTTTTCTTCACATTTTCATGAGAATTATTATAGCAATAAAAAAAACCCTCATTTTGGTGCAATTTTTTATTTGGCCAAAGAAATTTTGTTTTTGGGTCAGAGTTTTCAGACCGAAATTGCATCGTAAAACAGCGTTTCTATCAAATATGATTATGTGGCAGTCGAATCCAAACAGATTAATAGTATTTATATGTATATGTAATTCAATTTAATAATAACTACCGTGTTTGTTTAGAATTGGAAGCGGTATAAAAATGCTTCTTTGGAAGTGGTTAGAATGTTATTGTTTTTGAATGACTTGCAGTTTTTTTGCTGGATATATTAAAGCTTGCTGCTCGGAAAAGTCGAATTTTTTATTGAGATTTATTGGGCAGAACAGTTTTGTAGTATGGCGCTGGTCCAAACAGACCTTAAATCGTGTTTTAACCTAAAGTAAGTACCGTAACTCCTTATGAAATTTACCAAAATTTGGGACAACCTAGTATTTTGACCAGGTCGTAGCCATGAATTGGAAAGCCGACTATATCAGACTTC
The DNA here is from genome assembly GCA_019455685.1 of Philornis downsi. NCBI lineage: Eukaryota > Metazoa > Arthropoda > Insecta > Diptera > Muscidae > Philornis > Philornis downsi. The sequence goes on from JAHXMU010000062.1 coordinate 1,441,625, forward strand.
TGTTTCTGGTGCTTCTCACACAAATTGACCGATTTTTCAAAATTATTTTTTTTGCTAAAATCCGGAAAAATCTAACAACTCCCTTAGAAATAAACATTTTTTTACGCATTTTTCGATTCATATATTATATATAAAGCTTCTTACATTCAATGGGCTCCACCACTTTTAGACCCCCTTATTGTTACCTGCAGTTTAATAAAGATTCCGAACTTCACAGTTTGAGAAGCATTTAATGGACTTGTAGATTACTAGACAATTGGAAGTGTTTGTCAGACACATTGAGATGATCGCCGTTGAAATAATGATAGGTGGCTGAGTGCGGGATAGAACCTGCGATCATGGAAACAACGGTCGCTTGTATTAACCGTCACGCCACGAACAGTCAGATATCACACTAAATTTATTTAAATTTAGTACACTATAAGAGTTTGCTAAAGTAAAGTCTTTGAATGAAAATGGACCGCATTGCCACTCCTTTTTTGCTTAGTCAATTTATCATTTTTCAAAATTCGGTTTTACCGCTGCAACTGATAACACGAAGACTATATCCACCTGAATTTCCTCTCATTGTTTTGCTTCATATTTCTCGGTAAAATTATAGAAAATTAGGCGGCGCCTACGATGTATCAAATAGGATTGACCGAAAAGAAGGAGATCTAACAATGCATGAGTTAAATTGGTTATTTGCATGGCAGACAGTAGAAGAGGCGTGGTTAGTCTTCTTCTCATGTATTGTTAGATCCATATCTTCTACGCAAATACACTGTATTCGGTCATTTTAGAATTTGGTACACCTTAAGAGTTTCTGCAAATTAAAATGAACTGCATTGTCACGCTCCCACACAAATTGCCCGATTTTCCGAAATTAATTTTTTTCCCTGTAACTCTTAATTCTTAATAATTCAGATCGTTTGTTGATAAAAAGCTGGTAATTAACCAATCGCCTTTTGTCACTCCACACACTTTTGCACCAACGCAAGAGGACATTGGGTAAAGGTATATGTACACATATGGTTGAAAAAATAAGTACACCTGCATGTTTTTACTTTATGTTTAATTTTAGTTACTTTAACGGAAAGTAAACAAGGCAATTATTTTTTATTTAAATAACTTTAATATGGTAATGCCTTTAAAAGTAAAAACAAAACTGGGGCTTCATTGTGAGTTAGTTTCGTTCAGGTGTGATTTCAGTACTTGCTCAAAATAATAAATACATTGCTCAATTCTTTAATATTTTCGCAGTCATCTGTAGCCTTTTTGGAAAGGCTAGTTATTTAACTGTTGTATATTCGTATCTTTATTCATAACGAAATATTATTTCCGGAGGAGAGAAAAATTGTTTCAAGACTAAGAGAAAGTGGCCAAAGTCTTCGTTCTATTGCAGAAACTATGAATCGGTCGCTATTTTTTGTACAAAATGCTTTAAAGCGTAAAAAGCCCGTCGAAACTCGCGGAAGACCCAAAAAATCTTCAAAAACAAAAGATGTCCGTATTGTTACACTTGCGAAGAAGGACCCGTTTGTGCCTTCAAGAGCGATTTCAGCAGAAATTGGGAATGTGATTTCATCGCGAACGGTTCTTCGTAGACTACAAGATGCACATTTACGAGGACGGAGAGCCAGAAGAGTTCCTTTGCTTAGACTAAAAACTGTAAAGGCTAGATTGGCGTTTGCAAGAAGTCATTCCAATTGGCCCGGAGGAGACGGTGAAAAAAATAGCGAAACATTTTGTGGGGCGATGAAACAAAAATTAATGGATGTGGAAACGACTGTGCCCGAATTGTTCGACTGTCTAAGGGTAAGGAATTTCATGTTCGCTTTACAAAGAAGACGGTCAAGCACGGGGGCGGCAATATTATGGTCTGGGGTTGTTTTCCGTGGTCTGGTGTCGATGCATCGAATTACCGATACTATGACCAGATTCCACTACAAAGTTATCTTGGAAAATACGATGCTGAACTATGCTGTGGAAAGTATGCTTCTTAGATGGGCATTTCAGCAGGATAATGATCGGAAGCGTACTTCTAAGTTGGTAAAGGATTTTTTCCAAGATAACAATGCTCCCCTTTTTGACTGGCCAAGATAATCTCGGGACTTAAATCCAATCGAAAAACTTTGGGGAGAGTTGAAACAAAGAATTGGAAAGGTGATTCTTAAAAATGAGGATCAGTAATGGAATTTTGTTAAAAAAACTGGGTATGAAATATCATTAGAAACCTGCAGGAAGCTTATTGCCGGCATGCAAAAATGAGTCAACAAAATTATTGAAAATGAAGGTAGCTATATCGGCTTTTAACAAAACTCAGCTAATTTAGCAGAAAAATGTTGATGTTGTTTTTTACTATTTTGCTTATTTTAACTAAATGTACATTATTTTGTCCAACGTTTTTTGATAATTTTCTTACTTTTTGAAAAATACTACATTTAATTTTTGGTTTTTGCTATTGTTTTAGTATTTATTTTATTTCCAATGTTATAACAAACGAAATTAGTATTTGTTTTTTCTTTTAATTTAAATAAATTTTCGTCTACCAGCCTTTTAAAAAAATATAGGGTGTACTTATTATTTTGACCATATGTGTAAATCTATTCATCTGACTAAAATATTTGTCCTGTATGATAAATAGAACAAAGCTATCCCTTCGACTTGCTGTGGAGTGGTAGTTGAGAAAAAAAAACTACTCAAAAATAACACCTATTGAGGGCGTGACGATATTAAAGTTTTTAATTTAGAATTTATCCTTATCCGAAATTGTTAAGGTCGATATCGTTTGATGCGGCAAAATATACAAGTTTGATCCACTATTTCTCCAGAATGAAAAAAATGTTCGAAATTCTTTCTGACCTTTGTAATTTTTAATTTTAATTCGTTGAAGTAGCTTATTTTTTTGTTTGTTATATTGTTTTGAGATAAAATGTGAAGCAAAAGCTTAACAACGCCCGTTCTGAAACTTTGCATACAAACGACCGTCTTAGCTCATATCTTCTGAGGTTCATTTTATTCTTTCAATTCCACTAAATTAAAGTTAAGTCAAAGAGCGAATGTTGTTTACTATCACACCTCTCATGAAATTTCCCATAGAAATCGAGCGATTTACCAAAATTCAAGTTTTTCTCTGAAATTCTTAATAAAAAAAAAAATTAGAATTCTGACTATTGTGTTGCTTTGAAACGCTTGACTGCTGCCTCTGGTTTACAAATTTAGCATAAATTAGTGTTTCCTTGATAATTTCCAATCGCAAGTTTCATTACATTTTTGTTTTTGCAAAATTGAATTAAAAATATTGGTAGAAATGGCATTGATTCTTTGCTGAAAATTTCGATTTTTACAACACAAAAACCGACTGGTGCATATTGGCATCACATGAACTTAATTTATAGTAAATATAAGAATCCAAACTGGCGGTTACACTACTGTAGCATTAACATTAGGCATGATCAAAAATACCGCAGGCACACACACAGAAATGTAAAGTATACTTTTAGGCTGTAATTCAGTACACGCAATGTTGCCATATGTTTAGAGTTTTATGATATTTTTCATTCTTTATCTCTAAACAAAAATAACAAACTAATAAACTGTAATATATATAACAGCAATTAGCACATAGAAAAATTAATAGGTACATATAATATTATAAATATACTAAAACTTCTACAGCTTAACTAACTAAGCAAAACTACGGGCAGATGTTATTGCAACAAAATATAAGTAAAGACGAAAAAAACAACAATTACAACTGTATTAAAGGCACCAACAATTCCAACAATTTTTGTTAAAATTGCAACACAACCCCCTTTGACTCTCCTCTTCACACCAAAGCAAAATAAAAAAAAGAAAATGTCCTTAAATGTGTATTTGTTATTACAAAAAAAAAAAACAAAAAAGAAAGACAAAGAAAATAATCATAACGAAAGAAGACTTCAAAAATATTACCTTATAATGAACAACAATAAAATTGTCCCAGAGATAGGAAAGAAAAATAACACAAACTATGATTATGACTTAAGCCCATGAAGGCAATTTGTTATTTCAAGTTTGTTATTTTTTTTTTTTTTTTGCTTTGCATTAAAATTTAAAGATATTTTGCTTTGTTTTTCGATTTTATGAAAATCTTACAAATTCCTAATTGCATTTATAGATTTCACTATTTAATTAAACAAAACAAATAGAAAAGATAGAAAAATAAATCAATGCTTCAAATGTGATATAGGTTTTTTTTTATAATACTAAATTTGTAATCGATATTATTGGAAAAAAATTTGTGGAATTTTGATTGCATAACGAGTATAAAATTGTAAATGACTGATTTGTATACATCTTTTTTTCAAATTAAAGTTTTAACTTTGATTGATATCTAGTAAATACTCACATACATACTAATTAATATTTAATGATATTTATTATATTAAAAACATGCAGTTTTTCATTATGTTCGATATAAAAATGATATTATGATTGTAAATTCTATGGTAACGAGAACAAGTTCCAAATAAGCGGAATAGAAAGTAATGAAATAATAAAAATAAACTAATACATGTTAACTTTGATGTGTTTTTATTGCATATACAATGTATAGAATGTAAGTACTTGAGGAATTCGTGCATAAGTCATATTTATAAATCAAATAGTTTCCACTGAATTTATTACAATTCGGTGATTTTGTGAAAAAAAAACTACTTCGTAATGGCTTCAATGAAATATCTCCTAGAACAAACATAGCATGTTGATAAAGCTCGCAGCGCTTGAGATAGGAGACTGAAAATTGTTCTGTGAACAATTACTATGTTCGTAATCTGGCCAAATCACATTGTGCTAATTCACAAATCTTGTTAGAAAAAATTAAAAAAAAATGTCTGGGAACGTTCCTTCAGATCGTTTAATGAGCATCTCAATACAATAGTTAATTGTAATTCAGTTTTTGTTTGCTTGTTTTTTGGCTCTGATTAGGAAAAGTTGAGGTTTAAAGTCGGTTGTTGTCAACAAGTACATTCAGATTTCAAAGAGAAGCGTATTATTTGTATGACTTTGTTCTATGATTAACAAGTCTACGATGCTTTTATTGTCATAATTTTCTTTTTATTATTATTAAGCTTTATTTCAAGAAAATATATTACAATTTTCATTTAAATATTTCCATTGTAAGTATTAAATTTTTTTTTTTGCGAGAAGTTCAGAAAGTGCAAAAAATAAAATATTTCCTTTTTTCAAGTATAGTTAAAGCTATTTATTCCGGATAGTTTCGGTGTAAATCTATATTTTAATTAATCTTTCAAGTATTCGCTTTAAGGTAAATCAAAAACATCTTGCGCATTTTTGCGACTGCCATACATTTTTTTTACTTTTCCAGTATGACTCGTTCGAGAAAGGACATTTTTGAAACTCCCAAAATGCATCACAAAGACGCCTTATTGACATTAATAATGGTTAGATATGGTCTTCAGGATATACCAGAAGACGTGAAAAGAAATCTTAAGGCAAACATAAATATTATTTATTTTAAGCTAGCCGAAAAATTGATAAAAAATGGAAGACATCGTGACCGCTTCTTAACATCAAATTCAATTTGGCTTGATAAACCGTATATATTGCCTACAAGTGTACAACCGAAAAGTTGAAAAATACCTGGAAGAAAACCGAAAAACATTGATGACTGTAGTGAAAAATCGAAAAAAAGAAAGATCCAAAACGTTTTAGATTCAACTGACCATCGAGAAATTATTAAATCTAGTGAGCAAGTATTTCGCAAAATTGGAAAGCGAAATTCAGTCAGTCTTGTGAAAGATCTATCGGAAGCTTAATCCCGTAAAGATACGGAAGTGAAAAAGATATGCAGGAGATTTAGCTCTGAGCCTTTAGGGAGTCTTTCTCCCGATGAAGCCTCATCTTAATGGTTGATGCTAATTTGTCGAAACATCAGTACGATGTTATTCGGATAAAACTCAACACAAAATGCAAAAATCTTTTGCCCTCCTACACTAATGTTCAAAAAGCTAAGAAGAAATGTTATCCAGCTGAAACAGAAATCACTGAGATGCATGCAAAAAGTTCACTCCAGTCATTAGTGAATCAAAAGCAGTATAAGCAGAAGTTTTCCTCGGAGGAGGGTCATAAAAATGAAAGTTTATTTAGTATTTTAATGGTTCCTATTCAAATGAATTGTAGTTCTACACAAAAAAAAAAAAAAAGAAATAAATAAATAATTGTGTGGCAAAATCCTGCACCTTCATCTACAAGATACTGTCGTCCAATCAAGTTTGTTTTTGCCAAAGAGTCCACTGAGTTAATTTCTCAAGAAGTAAGTTTAATACAGCAAGAAATTAAAGATTTGTCTCCAACTCTTATCACAAATGGCGAACAAAGTTTTCTTGTTGAGTCTACTTTTATGCTTACTATGATAGACGGTAAAATTTGTACTGCACTCATCATCATCATCAGTAACTTCTTCTCCTCAAACATGTTCCATATGTGGGGCGAAACCGAGTGAACTAAATAAACCTTCTGTGATCTTAAACAAAAATTTCAATGAACGATCTTTAACCTTTGGAATGTCTCCACTACATTCATGGATCCGTTTTATGGAGTATGTATTACACACAGCATATAAGCTTCCTATAATGAACTGGCAAGCTCGAGGACCGGGAAATAAAGCAAAATTGGCTGAAGAAAAAAAAGATTCAACAGAAATTTCGAAATGAGATGGGGTTGCTTGTAGACATGCCAACACAACAAGAAGGTAACGCGAATGATGGTAATACTGCTAGACGGTTCCTTAAAGCAGCAGAAAAGAGTTCAGAAATCACTGGTGTCAATAAAGAATTAATTGAACGGTTTCATATTATTTTGGAAACTTTAGGTAGTGGTTACCCTATTGATGAAGATGCTTTTGAAAGTTTTATTATTGTCACACGAAATTTATACTTAAACGAATACCCATGGATTATTATGCCAGTTAGCGTCCATAAAATCCTTTTTCATGGAAAAGATATTATAAAGTCTTGCATTCTTCCTATAGGACAGCTGTCAGAAGAAGCTCAAGAAGCAAGAAATATGGAAACGAGGAAATTTAGAGAGTTGTTTAGGAGAAAAACATCGAGAATGGACGCAAATACTGATCTTTTCAATCGGCTATTAATTTCTTCAGATCCTTTTATCGCAAGTTTGCGTCACACTCCCTTTCGATTTTGAAGTTTGATAACAAAAGAAGTTCTTTGATTATTATCTGCTGATGCTTTCGAGGAAGAAGAATCTTTTAACGATGCGTATGAAATTAACTAAATTAAAATCTCTATGTGTATTTATGTGCTTTATCTGTATTGTTAACGTAATAAAGCAAAAACAAGTGAATAAAACAATTACTATTAAATATTTATTACAAATATAAAAATTATTTTAATACTAAAAATGACTACATCCGACTCTTTACATAGAAGCTCTCCAAATAATTTTATTATATGATTAATTAGCTGCATTCAACGTAAATATTTGTATATACATAAATACAAATAATCTCAGAGCGTGTATTTAAGAAACCAATCTTTTATCTTAAAAATATATTTTTTTGTTGACAGTCAGAACTATTTACTTTTTGCGTCATTTTACTAAAAAAAACTTTTTTCTAAAAAAAAGTTGATTTTTTACAATCATTTATAAATTTGAATTCATTTTTTGTTTAATACATAAGTGAGAAGTGAACCCTACGCAATTTATTAATTTTGTCCAGTTAGATTTGTGATCTACCACACTGTGCATATGAGAAACGGTCCTAGGAAATCCTGGGTTTTTATCAATGAGACACTTGGAAGAGAATTAGACAAACAAATCAATATAAAAAATGCCGATGTTGAATTTGCTGCAGATAATAACGTTCAGAAATCTGAAAAGTTAAATGCTTATTTTGTAAATACTGTTAATAAATTGAAAGCACAAATAATAAAACTCCCTTCGGATACGTGTCATGTCTTGAGAACATTAAAAAACTGTAAAAGCAGATTTCAAGCTAGAATAACTATGCTTGATACAATGGGAAATGTCATATCCAGCTTAAATATCGTGAAAAATTCCGGGTCATGATAGCATTTCGGCAAAAATTCTTAAAATATGTGCTGATAGTGTGACTTCACGTATGGTTAACATCTTTAATGATATAATTTATAGTTTAGAATATCTCGAAATTTAAAAAATTCACAAAAATTGTACCAACACCTAAGGAGAAAATATCTACTTCCGTTGCTAAATTTCGTTCAATATCAATATCGTCCATTATAGACAATGTTTTTGAACATATTTTGCATATACAACTCTTTACATATATCCCAGATAATAATTTGTTACATGATTATTAACACGGTTTCAGAAAAGGTTGTGGAAGAAAGGAAGTAACAGTTACTATGCAAAATTTCATATGTAAGTCGCTGGATGATGGGTATAGGAGTGTAGCTAGAGTTTTTTTTATGAGTTTTTTTTCAAAAGCGTTTGATCTAATTGATCATTATATCTTACTTCAGAAACTCCGATTTTATGGTGTAAATGGCAAAAAACGTTTTCTCTTAAAGAGCTATTTAACGAAGTGACTACAATTTGTACAAATTTTTAATAGTAAAAGTACTTTGAGACTAGTGGAGCATGGAGTCCCCCTAGGGAAGTGTATTGGGCCCCTGGTTATTTTTTCTTTATACAAATGACTTGAAAAATATTAATTTGCCAGGTAAAATGTTTGTGTACGCTGATGATATTGGTATTTGTTATCCATATAAATACACTCGGCCGCATAAATCTGCGTACAAGAACGAAAACTAAAAGTTTGCTCCTATATTGGGTATCAAAATAAACGATACTCATGTGAAACTTCTTTAAATAAAACTCTTATTTATTTAAGAACATAACTGTATTGTAAAATGCTTATTTCAGAATTAACAAAACTTATAATTATTCAATTAAAAAAAAAACATAATTTCATGACTAGTCAAAAGTCTGCGTACATAAAATAAAAAATGAAATACAACAGGTTTTTTTATTTGTGCTGTATATTAATAAGAAGTCGGATAACCACGACGAGCGAGAACTTTATTGAGGCGTTTTAGCATTGATGAAACTAATTTTTCGGTGTATTCCGAGCTTATCTTTCCCCATTCTTCAGTTAATACGTTTTGAAGCATTTCCTTTGATGTTATTACGTGGTTTCGTATTTTTCTTTCCAGTAAATCCCACAAATGCTCAATGGGATTTAGGTCTGGTGACTGCGGAGGATTTTTTAATTGCTTTCGTACATTATACAACAACCAAAGCGTTGTATTTAGTGCAGTATGCTTTGGGTCATTGTCTTGTTGGAAGATGTAATCGCCTTCAATGCACAATTTTCGAACACTTTCGGTAAGATTTTTTTTTCAAAATGCCCTGTCCTGATCCTGTGACCCATTGTAAATGGAATAAACTCTAAATTACCCACACCCATACCATACTATACCAAGTTTTACTGTTGGTTTTAAATTTTTGGTATTCAAGGCTGTACAAGGCTTTCTCCAAACAAGTTGGCGGCATTTTGTGACAAAAATGCAGTAATTGCTTTCATCCGTAAATAGATCTTTTTTCCAGAACTCTGCAGGTTTATTTACGTGTTCTTTGGCGAAAGCAATTCGTTTTTGTCTATTAACTAACGACACCAGGGGCTTTCTCCTTGCTACATGGCTTCTGTAGTTGGCCTTTTTCAAAATTCTGCGAACAGTGTCTTTTGCATGTACATGTTTATTAAATTTTGAATTTATGTTTTCAGCAATTTTTGATGCTGTTAATCTGGGGTTTTCCCTCACCGACTGCACCACAACTCCACTTTCGCGTTCAGTTAATTTTGATGGACGACCAGAACGAGGCTTCGATACTAAAACTCCAGTGTTTTTAAAATTGTTTATCACTCTCTGTATGGTGGAGTGAGTTCTTTCAACTATTTGACCGATTTCGCGGAAAGTTTTTCCTTGTTTCCACAAATGAACAATAATTTTCGCTCAGCAACATTAATTTATTTTCTGTTTGCCATTACTAGAAATTTATTGCAATTCGAAACAAAAAAAAAAATTCAAAAACCACTTGATAGATCAGTTTGATGCAAGCAATGAGTATTATAGTATCAATCAACAACAACAAACCGTTACAAAGTACCGTTTATTTCCTTGTACGCAGACTTTTGCATATGATCAAAGATGCCATATTATTGTTTTTAAGTTATCAAGTGCAACCAAACTTTGCAAATGCAAAAAGAAAAAACTTAGTATAATTTTGAAATGTTTAGCTGTAAATAAAACTCAATTTAAAAGGATTACCTTTATGACTTGGCACTACAAAATCATGTTAAAATATAAGTAATAGTTTGTACGCAGAATTATGCTTCCGAGTGTATGAAATGGCTGTGAAGCCTTACATAGAACGAGGAGCAAGTCTATTAATAGAGTATTTGCGTATTAATAAACTTTTCCTTAATCCAAATAAAGCGAAATTGATAAGATTTAGGCCACATTGTCGGCTCAACAACAACTTTAGTATATATGTACGTAGACAGGAAAGAAATTCCAGAAGATAATTCAGTTAAATATTTCGGATTATATTTTCAAAGTAATCTTTCTTGGACACTGCAAATAGAATATCTGAAGTCAACAGTATCACCTGCCGTAGGTTTATTGTATATATTAAAAAACAAATTTGAGCGAAATACTAAATTTCTAATATTTCAAGCTATAGTTCAAAGTCATTATAACTATTTCGCCATTATGTATGGCTATAAAAAGAGTTCTGAATTGAACTCACCCCAACGGCAACCGAATAAACCACTAAAATCTATAGCGAATTTGCCAATTTCGTATTGTACGCCTTTTCTGTATAGAGATGTATTTCCAACAGTTTTGCCAGTATACGGGGGTTATAAATAACAATTGCTAATATATGTTTTCAAATACTTGCATAGTATCGGCCATCACATGATAAATTCTTCCCGAAATCATTATCCGTTTGGAAATCGGTATTGTTTTTGACCAATCGTGCTCTTTGTTGGCCTAGTGGTATTGACTGATTGTTCACTGAACCAATCGATTCGAATTTGGTAGGCAAACATTGAGTAGTTGAATGGAAAGTACAACTAGCATGACGGAGAAGGATCACACTTATCGTTGCCAGAAGAGAACGCAAATTTTGACAATAAAGTTTTGTCTTTTGTGCTTTTTGCTGTGTTGAATGTTTTTTTTTTCCTTTATTGTCTTCATGATGTCTAAAAAAATTATTTCCAGATGTTGCAAACGAAGTAGCGAAATGATTATACCTCCAAACTATGGTAGTGAGCATTTTTGAAATGTCAATGGCTTTTAGGTACGAAGAATTCAGAGGAACTACTAATTTTGTATTTGAAGATGTCATGTATAATAATTTAGGGTACTGAGAACTGATTTTAATATATGAGAACGGTCTCAAAACTAGCCCACATAACGTATAGATGGTGCCATTACACGATAAATTTTTCCCGAAATCAGTATATTTTCAATACGAGAAATAATTACAATTTGAGAGCAGCTATGTGTCGATCTGAAAAAATAAAACAGCGTATTGAACATTCTGGTAGTAGTCAGTACAATATTTTACCCCAACAGTTAAAATCAGCAGATACACTTTCATTATTTAAATCGTCAATGAAAGAGTATTTATTGCAAAATGTCGAAGAGCTTCTGGTATGAATTTGGAGCTAATATTGAAGTACATGTCAAGAAATTAGATTTTTCATAAATATGTTTGTATTCTGTATTAAAACTATGGTTATTACACAAACAATTTTGATGTAATTATTTTGCCAACTAGCCTATATAATCTCATGCGGTGCAGAGGCGTAATTTATATGAAGTTTGGCTTAATCCATCACTAAAAAGTGGATATTATGTAGATGTTGTTTTGTTCAATTCTGCTACTTTCACTTTAACTGAAATCAATTTACGACAGTTTTATATGGATACTGGAAAGATACATCCAAAATCCATGAAAAATGCTAAAATCATATGTTTTTTTCTTACTATAAAAGCAGAAAGAGTCAATTTATAATACTGGTTAAATACCGTTTTCGATAAATTTTTTGGAGATTTGTTTTTATTAAATTTGGTAACTAAAACTAAACTTTAACTTTAACTAAAATCAATGTACGGCAGTTTGGTACGGATACTGGAAAGAAACATCTGAACTCACAATATTTTCCACGAGATTGCCCTAATTGTGGACATGGTTATTACAAATTTCAAACAAACTGTAAAATGCAGTTGCGAGATGCAATGGCAGTGTGTAAATCTGTCAGATTTGGTCTGAAGATTTACTTTGGAACTTAGGTTCCGGGAGAGAGGTTGGAGGTTTTGTGGAAGGACTAAGATTCTTTGCGGGATGTGTATACTTACGAGGGAATTTCGTAATGGAGATGAGGAAAAGATAACTGTTAACTTACATTAGTTCAGATATTATTCGTATGCTGCGGGCGGCTGGCGAAGTGGTCTGGTTGGCGGCTGGCAGTTGAAAGAGAGCAAGTATCCCGCTGATTTCAACCAAGCGACCTCCGTGCCCTAGGGGTTTTTATAATTACATGGTTGTTTTTTATTAGTTAATTTTTACAATTTACAATATTTACAATTCAGTGCAATTTAAAAGCAATTCAATTTAATTCATAATTTTAGAATTCGTAATTTACTTTACTTTATGAAATTCATTTTTCAATTCAATTTCAAATTCATACTTTAATTTACTTTACACAATTCATTTTTCAATTCTTGGGAAGGAAGAATTAACTGCGTTAAACACAAAAATATGATCTTTTTTACTACAGGGTGGGCCATATGAGTGTTGGCGATTTAATTCTTCAATTTCTCGGTAACGCGTGGCGCGGGGTGGCGGGGGGATATGTTGTTCGCTGCGCCGCTTCCTGGAAATTTAGTCACCATGGAGCCGTACACGGGAGTGCAGCGTGCATTTTGTGTCCGAGCGTATTACGAAAACAATAAATCAGTGATTATTGCACGACGTTTGTATCGGCATGAACACGGTTTACACGATTTAAGTGAAGTTCCAAGCGCCAATGTGATACGAAAATCGATCGGAATGTTCGAAACAACCGGCTCAACAACCAATTACCAATGGCCCACCCTGTATAAAATGCAGGTTAAAGAGGAAAAAGTCAGCGGGGGCCAAGTCCGGTGAATACAGTGGTTGAGGCATGCTTGCGGTTTTGCTTTTGGCCAAAAACTCACGCACAAGCATCGATGTGTGAGCTGGTGTGTTGTCATGGTGCAAAATCCATGATTGGTTTTTCCACAATTCTGTGCGTTTCTGTCAAATTGCTTCGCGCAAACGGCGCATAACTTCAAGGTAGTATTCCTTATTGACCGTACGACTTTGTGGCAAGAATTCATGATGCCACACGCCATTGCAATCGAAGAAAACAGTGAGCAAAACCTTCACATTTGACCGAATTTGACGTGCTTTTTTCGGTCTTGGCTCTTCTGGACGCTTCCATTGGAATGATTGGGCTTTGGTTTCAATGTGATAGCCATATACCCATGATTCGTCACCAGTTATGACCTTTTTGAGGAAATCTGGATCGTCGTTGACGACCTTCAACAGCTCCTGAACGATGTCCATGCGACGTTGTTTTTGCTCAAAATTAAGCAATTTTGGAACAATCTACGCTGCCGCACGTTTCATGCCTAAAACATCCGTAAAAATTGCTTGGAATGAGCAGAACGATATGCCAACAACATCAGCAACCAATAATGATTCGACGATTATCCAAAATTATTTTCTTCACTACTTCGATGTTTTCATCCGTTGTTGACGTGCTCGGGCGACCAGGACGAGCTTCGTCATTAACATATTCTCGGCCTTCCTTAAACCGGTTATACTGCAATTGAATTTGTGTTCTGCTCATAGTAGACTCGCCAAACGCCACAGTCAACATTTCAAATAACCTTGCACATTTAATTTCATTTTTACACAAAACTTAATACAGTTTCTTTGATCCATTTTTTCGAAATAGTAAAAAATCGAAGAGCACACCAAAACACGACTAACCTTTTCATCTGTCAAAAACAAACTGACAATCCAAAATGGCTGATATTGTCAACATATATAACAGACATGTCTACCAACATAACAGAAAAAATGCGAAAATCGAACATACGTAACTCACGAAATTTGAAAAAACCCCGTTTTTTATCACACCTCGTATTTCGTGACGTTTTAAAAAGATTGGACGGCTAGCAGGCTAAAGGACACGACACTCTTTATGAAACTTTTTAAAATTTAATACAGCACAATATTTTGCTGGATCGCAGCAGGGAATTGAAAATCGGAAATACCAAACTACTTTTCCTGTCTTGTTGAAACCAGGTGCCCTCCACATTCATTTCTGCAATTCTAGGCATGAAAAAACTGGTTATCATTTCACGATACCGAATACCATTGAGTGTTTGCGCTCGACATGCGTCACTTTCATAAAAAAGGTCCAATAATTCCTCCAGACCAAAATCCGCACCACACAGTGACACGTTGAGGATGCATTTGCTTCTCGTGAATCACTCGAGGGTTTTCCTCACCCCAAATGCGACAATTCTGCTTATTGACGAAGCCATCAAGATCGAAATTGGTCTCGTCACTGAAGATGATTTTATCGGCAAAATCAGAATTTTCATGTTGTCTCTCCAATACCAAATTAACGAACCCCCTTCGCTGTCCATGATCAGTTGGCTTCAGTTCCTGAGTCAATTGAACTTTGTATGCATGAAGATGCAAATCTTTCGTCAAAATTCGCTGCATAGTGGATTTGGAGACACCAATTTGCTGAGCTCGGTGTCAAATTGAGGTGGATGGGGTTTGAGCGACATCATCACGTACAGCTGCAACATGTTCTTTCCATCGACCTGGTCGAAGGCGCGTTGTTGTCTTTACATTACTAACAGACACAGTTTTGGCAAATTTATCCATTAATCTTTTTATAGTTGACTCTTTCGGAGCATTATTGTGACCCCAAGTTTGATCGTAATTTGCGAACTGTAGCCGCAAAACTTTCATCATTTATTTTTTTGCTTACAAAAATCATATTTTTTTGCTGAAAAATTAATATTTTTTATTGAAAAATTGTATCTAACGTTACAGCAAGGGGCTTCTTTTCGGGCAGTTTGGGTAGCTTTCCGCGGGGTTCACAGCTTTTAAGCTGCAGTTTGAATATGTAGTCGCTAATCTATGAACATCCAAGTTACTACAAAAGATGTTATTTGATCAAACTCTGCTTTCAAATTTACATGTAAATCGGAGCTATTTTGGAAAGTACTGTATTCCAATTGTGTTATGCATTTTGTAGTCTTTTTTGTCTAATTTTAAGCCATGTGCGTCACGTAGAACATTTCCTTGCAAGTCAACGACAAGCCTCATTAAATTCTTATTCCTCCCATTATCTTATTTTGCTTCAAAATTTCCAGAAAAAGGAAGCTAATGGACTGACAACACTGGTATTGTCTAGCATTCAGTTAATGAAGTGTGCATCAAGTACAAAAACCATGGTGAAAACAGCAAATGCAAAAATGTTCCTTAAAGTATGCAACAACACGTATACAGTGTCCTGGTTTCTACGATAGGAATGGGCAGTTACTAAAATTGAATGGAACCAGTTGAATGAGAGACATCAACCAACTTTTTGTTTTTTTGAAGCAGCTACCAATAACATTATACAGAGTGGCGCACTAATCATGCTACAATAAGAAATTCTAACAACTTTTTTTTTAAATCAACATATTTCGTATATTTTTTTCTATTGTAAAGAAACTTCAATTCTGTTCCATATAACTATATAACTAATTTGAAGATGATACACCGTCATTGACCTAAATGATCATTCACGCATATGATCGTGATCAGAAAATTATTCGTTACAGTTTGAAGGATTGAAGACGCGATTGCCTCAATTATTGTTTTAATGGACTGCTTCAATTCAGTCAAATTCCTTGGTTTAGTCTTATACACTTCTTGCTTGACCCAGCTCTGTAAAAAATGTCTGGTGCAGTCAAGTCAACTGATCTTGGGGGCCAGCGGAAAGTGAAGTTTCTGGATATTAATTTGTTTAGGAATTTTCGTTGAAGCTCCGCCTTAACCGGTCTGGCTATTTGTTTAGCTGCTCCATCTTGCTGAAATCAAATGCTGTTGAAATGGATACGTCTTTAGTGCAGTTTTGGGTAAAAGACTCCTTCAACATCTTTAAATAACGGTCTCCATTGACTTTTGCTGTTACACCGTTTTCTTCAAAGAAATATGCCCCACAAAGTACCTTGATGAAACTGTGCGCCACACAGTGACTCATTTGGGTTCAGTTCCGTCCCATGAAGTATTTTTGATTGATTTTGATTTGATTTTGATTGTTTACATTGCCGTTTATATCAAAATGGGCCTTATCAGACATAAACAAGCAGTTTATCAAGTTGTTGTCTTCTGCGGCCATTTCAATCATTTTTTTTTTTTTGCCAAAATTCCAGGCGAATAGGCAAATCCAAAGCGTTTAACTTGCTTGTAATTAAGATTTTGTATGGAAACAAGTTTAAGTCATTCTAAATTATTCGTTGTAGTGACCGTCAGCTGATTAAAATTAGCGCCGATAAGCTTCGAGTCGAAACTGAATTGACGATGCTACAGCTGCGACTGTGTCTTGAAGCCGAGCATAAGGATCTCGATGATATGGCCTTAGTGCGACACTTCCACATTCGTCAAAAATGTTTACCCACCTCACAATGATCCATCTACTCGCGGTTTGATCCGCCAAACTCCCGCTTAAATTCCATTTGGACCGAAATGTAGGACTGCATAGCTCTACAAAAATGAAGGACTATCTATCCCCGTTTCGGTATCCCAAGCATTTATTTTAATAAATCTAAATAGTAACCTGTAAAATAAAAGCAAAAATAAGCCGATTACTCACATAAAAAATTACGTTTTGTATTTGTATTTGTAGCACGATTCCTGCGGCACCCTGTTTATGGAATATGATACTTAAATGGCCACCGCTGCTTCGCCGGACGATGCGCATTAGAGAAGTCATCTTTACGATGATTCTGACGCAAAGATTAGGCTGAATTTGTTCATCGATAGTTTGCATCTTTTTCTCATGGATCTGTGACTTAAGGAAAAAAGGACACAAGAAAAAAGCCTAAAACAGTCAAACTCTTTGTTATCTGTGGACCGTAGTCTGATTCCAACTGCTCCAGAACGCAATCATCAAGCAAATGGCGTTTTCTATTGTAGTTTTTGTTTAGCCACTGGGTTAGTTGGATTTTGTATGCAAGTCCCAAATCCCCGTTGTTGATGTTTGCGAAAGACTGAGTTTTTCTGACGTCACGGAATTGAATGCACCGAGTTATCTTTTACTATCTTAAGGAAAGCGCAGTTGTTTGTGACCAATCTTCAGTGAACCAATCGGTCCGAATTTGGATCATTTAGCAAGCGAGGAACGCGTAAAAATAATTAAAACTTACTACGAAAGTGTTGATTCAAACGTGGACTTTCAATCGAACAACTTTTTCTTCAGCGATGAAACTTATTTCTCACTCGGTGATTACGTCGACGAGCAAAATTGTCGCATACGGGTCTCGGAGAACCCAGAAGTGATTGTGGAAAAGCCTATGCATCTGGAAAATGTGACTGTTTGGTGCGCATTATGGCCTGGAGGTGCCATTGGTCCGTATCTTTTTCGAAAATGACGCTGGAGGGTCCACTGCTGCAACCAATCCGGAGGCGGCCATTTAAATGATATTGTATTTCGTTCATAATGGTAAGGTCCAAGTATTATAATGAAATAAAAGTTTCATCGAAATCATAGCATTATAAGTGATTTATTTAACTTTACTTTTGGAACCCAAAAACTGATATTCATATTAAACTTCTGACACTTTCCGGTTATTATTTAGTTATTATCTGTTTTCATTTTTTCAACTCGTTTGACACTGTCGGCAGTCGGAAGTTCTTTCATTTGATATTAAATTAAAGAAATTAACTATGTTTAGTTACAAGGAGGCTCCAAACTGCATCATGGACCGTCGACATGTTGCATAGATAACAAAGAACAAGTTATTGACATGAAAACATTCCGAAAATAATATACTATACTGGAATCAATCACTTAGCCAAAAAAACGTCAACTGGTCCCATTTAATAGCAGAGTGAATGTTTCACATTTCATCCGAAGATGCGTCGATATTTGCCCCTTGCCGCCGTTGCATAACTTCGAATATAATAGGATGAATGCTGGAAAAAAGAACATTCAAAAGATCCTCTATCCCCTCAAGAAACAAATAAAATGGAGATGCTCAAGTTGACATCTTCTGGCACTTGGCTGCTGCAAAAGTACGGATATCAAAACACCCCTAGGCTATGGCTACTAACGCCAGTCCAAAGATGTTGTGCCCACACAGTAGGACTTAACCGCAGTCAAAGTCGTTTTAAAAGTCCCTACAAGAAAATTTATTGGTTTGCCTTGTTTTGTAACAACTTCAATTCCATTACGCTGAGTGTTTGTTTTTGTTATCCTTCTGCTCAATTTGGTTGTTTGTTCGCTGGTGAGAGGGTAAGTGAACCAATGCGATACATTACAATGGCAAAGGATTACAGTCAATATCAGTGGCAAGGACAGCGCTTGATGTCAGGATAACAAGGAACAACAATGGAAAAGAAGAACGCACATACTTACCAACTGCCAGCAATCTCCGGAGATGTATTCGCTTTAAAGTGAAGTTATACCATGAACATTGACGATATATTTGCCGAGCAGCAGTATGACACAAAAGCAAAACAATACAACGCTAAACAACAAGCTAAGGAAATATAACAACAAATAAATTTTCCATGGCTGGTTACACAGATCCTCTCCGGCGTTGGAGTTCAATGGATGTTGATGTTGATGTTCCCACAGCGCTGGAATGAACAAACAATATATAAATAAGCTGAATACTTGGTCGCTTGCCTGGTTGCTTGCTTTACTATATCTGTAATATTTTCTAGAATCAACTAGAAAAATTATATTGTAGCCATTATTTATATGCGTAAGTATGCGCTATAATACAAGGACACGATTACTGTCAAGGATAGCTTAACATCGCATAAGCAATGACTGTAATAAATATGTGTTTTATGGATGTGTATGCGTGTGTATTTGAGCACGAATATGATGGAATTACGGAGCGAATGTGTGTGTAAGCGATGCAGACTCCCTGTTTGTGTGGCTTTATGTGCCCCTATGAAAGGACAAACGAAAAGTATGTACTACAATATGATGCTTACTCTGGGTTAACACACACACACACACTCACACACACACATATGTCTCCACTCACACGCACTCTTTTTCTCTCAAGTAGTTCGAGAGGCATTTACTTACTATACTATGCTGCCAACGGGTACTTTAGCAAAGATTTACTAAGATCCTAAGGCATCATCTCACACTTAGATTCACTGTCAGCTCAATGCGATGTGTAACAAATGATATCTTGCGAACTGCTAAAGTCAGCAATTTTCGTTTCTTTTCTCATGTAAACTACGCGGGTCGCAGCTGAAGTGTTGTCGTTATTAAAGAAACACGATTCTGTAAAGCGTAAAATTTGATTGGATATCAAATATCGATAAGATCCCCACGGATGCATCCAAAGGAGGAAATAAATGTCCCCATTCTTCACTTGGCTAAATAAATTAAACTAATACAGAAAGCACAATAAAAGAAGCAAATTTTTTCAGAAAGAAACCAATCATTCTTACCAAATCGGACTATCTAAAGAGCGTGGTATGCTGTCACTTTTCATTCGCAGAACTAGGCTAACCAAATGCCAGACAATTGCTTAAGTATACTGAATTTAGAGTAACTGTTTGAAAAATATGCACCTGGGAATATGTGAGAAAAATTATGTAATTTCTAATGGAGTTGCCAGAAAGGACATGTTTATGTGATCAAGTTTTCTAAATTTTATGCAATGCAATTAGCAAAAATTTAAGTAATCACACATTGCTTGTTAGGGATTACAGCGGAATAATGAAATTCCAATAAATCGGTCAAAGTGTATGGTGTGTATAAGTAAAGGGGTGTGGCAATACGCGCTATGTAGGTTAGGTTAGGTCAGTGTGGCAATCTGAATAGACAGACTCACTTAGACTGAATAGTCCATTGTGATACCACGGAAACTGTAGATATGGATGTCGCTGGTTTCCCCCGTTGAACCATACTAAGCGGCTCAAGAAGATCTTAAGTCGGAAAATATCTGTATAGTCCAGATCTCCTAGGTCCAGCCCAGTTTTGATCCCCGCCCGTTTGATAGAGCGGGGCAATTGCAGAGAAGATGTTCTATAGACTCCTGCTCCTCTTCATCCCTACACCTCCTGCAGAAGTCACTAATCGCAACCTTCAATCTCACTGCATGTCTTCCAATGAGACATCGCCCCGTCATGACGGATATAAGTAATGAGACGTCGGGTCTTGATAGAGACTGTCTGGATTGATTACAGCCCCGGACAGATGCCCACCTATCATTTGCTGCTAAATATGCCCTATTTCGTAGTAGGAGCTTGCAAGTGGCTAGACGCAAGCCCCAGGACTCAAACTCGGCTGGAGTCTGTAAGGTTGTCCCTAGTCTTGCCAGTTCGTCTATTCTGCAGATCCCTGGTTATGTCCCTGTTGCCCAGCGCCTCCATAAGATGCACATTGAAATGCTGAGCTCGATAAGAGGTATGCAGCTTGACAGTCAGAAAATGGCAATGGCAGCTTGACAGTCAGAAAATATGTTAATCCTCCACGGTGGTGAGGACGTTATATTTCAGCGATTCTGCCACTTCCTTAATGACCAAAATTTCGGCCTAATAAACACTGCAGTAATCAGGTAGTCTTCTTGCTGTACTTAGGCCTAGGTCTTTGGAGTAGACAGCGAAACCTGCCTGATTATTTAATTTTGAGCCGTCTGTTTAGAAGTCGACATACAGTCTTGTACCTGCAGTTCTGCATTTCCACGTATCTCTATCTGGTATAAGTATGTGGTACTTCTTGCCGAACAGTGAGTGGTTCAACCAGCGTGTAGTCAATAGTGCCTGTTACGTCAGGCACCATGTTAGGGATCACACTGTGACCGTAACCACTGCTTGATCACTGTGACAGCTCTCTTAGTCTTACTGCCGTGGCTGCGGCAGTCTACATACCAATTATGTCCAGTAGTAGTAAATGCAAAATTACATTTAGTGCGTCGGATAGAGTGGTGCGGAGAGCACCCGTGATGCACAGATTAGCCATCCTTTGGACCTTGCCCAGTATCCTACAGTATTTGGAGCCTTCCACCAGACAATAACTCCATACAACATTATCGCTCTTTCTACTGCGGTATACAGCCAGTCCAGTGGCCAGTCCAAATCACCACTTTTCGACATCAAACGGCCCGGAAACAAATTCTTCAGAAAATCGATTGTTATGCGACTTGTGTGCGGTGGAGCGCCGTCTTGTTGAAACCAGAACTGCCTCATACGCTTTCGACGAATAACTGGCATCACAAAATTGGTCATCATGTCGCGATAACGCTCCTGGTTGATGGTAACAGCATGGCCATTTTCGTTTTGGAAGAAAAACGGCCCAATGACCGTTTTCGCACTAACGCCGCACCAAACTGTGACTTTTTCGTCATGAAGAGGCAATTCTTGAATCTCCTGAGGATTTTCAGTGGCGTAAATACGGCAATTTTGCTTATTTACGGTCCCATTCAATGTGAAATGGGCTTCATCGGACATGATAATTTTGTTCCAAAATTGCTCGTCATCATCGGCCATTTCGATGACTCGTTGGGCCCATTCCAATCGACGAGGCTTGTCCGCAGGCAACAATCTTTGCGTCAATTGAATTTTGTACGGGAACAAATGCAAATCAACGCGAATAATCCGTTGTAAATTGGACCGAGCCATGCCCAACTGCTGAGAACGGCGTTTTTGGGATGTTCTTGGGGACCTCTCAACACTGGCTCGTACGGCAGCGATATTCTCGGCCGATCGCCTTGGTCGACTTTTATTTGGCCTCTTCGGATTAGAAAGAGCCTCACCAGTCGAAAATTTTTCGTATAAACGCTTAATGGTGTTCTTAGAAGGCGCACTTCTCACATTTTTTAATATTTTAAAAGCACGTTGAGTTTTCACAATTGACTTCTTCTGTTGAATGTAAATTTCAACTATTTCAGAGCGCTCGCGTGGCGTGTATTGTTCCATGGTAAAAATCTGCTTGGACTGACGCTTCAAACGCGGTATGTCATTAAGCGATCTGACATCTCTGTCAAAAGTTATGGCGTTGCCAGATGGGTCCGTCGAATATGGGCAACCCTGTACTATAATATGGTAAGTCCTATAGGCAACTTTTCAAAATTTGCACAGAATAATATTTTGCTGGATCGTTGTCGGCGATTGTGAATGTGCAATGTTGCTATATCTCTTCTGGAATTTCCCTTTAACGTGGAATTCAGTCAAATTTGGTGCACATTATGATTTAGGTGAACTAAATTCGGAGAATGCAAATAAATAGAATAGTCATGTTCTTTCTAGTACTATCCCCACAAACTTTTATCCAAATACAATTTTTCCCGGAAATACCTCATTCGCAGATTACTATACCTTACATTTTATTGCATTGTGATGCTTGGTAAAGTCAAAGCCATGTTCCTACTTGCGCCTCTCATATAAATTAGGCAATCTAAACCGAATTTGCTGACATAATTTCTAGCGAAAGATTCCGGTAAGTAATTAGTTCTCTTCTTTAATTGAACGTTAATACGAAGCTCTTTTTAGTAAGAATCGATTAGCGATTTAGCGATTTTGACTGTATCAGAAAGTTAAGAACAGATATCTTTATAGCCGACCAGTACAAAGATTTCAATCAGATGAAATAACTCACATATATCTATACCCGACGTCTTTTCTTTTGGTGTCGAAATGTAAGGGGCGACAGAAGGGGCGTGGTAAATCACTGGGTTCTTATAAAATGTAATCTCAATTACAACACAATGAAAGAACTAACATTATAACGGTCTGAATTATATTTGGGACGTTAATGCAATCCATTATCAACTTTAAGCCCGATATGTGCTTAATTATGATGAAGAACGTGGTTATTCGATCGATTTATTTTAATTTTTGGCAAGTATTGTAATTCAATAGAATTGGTGAGTATTAAAGTAACCGATTTAAGGCTCACCAGGCTTAGTTTTAATATACGTAAAATGTTTGCCAAAGTTGATTCAGGGGAATTGTTTAATAGATAAGTATTAATGTAATGTTTTTAAACTAAATTGGTGATTTGTATGGGCGATACTACAGAAAGTGTGGTTAATTGGCAAAATTAAATTACTGCAGTAGTCTATGAATCAGGTGTTACCGGAACAAATTGAGTTTTGGAACTTGGTCGGCTGTGTGGGAGGTATCAAAAGAGTTATGGCAATTCCCACCAATTTCATTCTCAGAACTAAATTTACCAAAAACATGGTTTATGCAGAATTTGACTAAATTAAGTTGAACTGCTTCAAGGAATGAATCTAGAAATATAATCGTATGTATTGAATCGGTCATTTGTATGAAGCTGTTGCTTGACATAGGACATTGTCAATCAATGGCAAAATTTACGACAGTTGTCATGGCAGACAAACGGACGTCTCTCAATCGACTTAATGAAATATATTTGGTCTAAATATATCTTGTATTTAAATGCTTCCTTGTGGGTGTTACATTTTTGTCGTATCAAGTCTAATTATATATTTCTTCATTCAGGCAGTGCAAGCATACCGGAAAACAGCACGAATTTAAAAAAACTTAAAGCTGAAGCTAAAAAACATATTCAAGAATATTTTACTGCATAAAATTTCCTGCCAGCACTCGGTTGGCTTTACGTACATTTCTATGTTCATGTATTTATGTCTTGATATATATTTAGTTGGGGTTTTTCTACTGAAAACGTATGTCTTTAGGTTTTCCGTTTTTGTGTTTGTTATCGCTGGATTTTGTCGAGTGATTTACTTAATAAAATTTTATTTTGTTTCTCTTTGCATGTTCTAATAAAGTTCTGATGTGTGTTCATTTGATTGTTAATTTGAAGTGACAAAACATCAAAGTTAGGTCACTGAGACAACGGCCGAAATACTCGCATGCCCTTTCATTCAGTACGACTGTCCTGTAGGATTGTAGTTGTGTGATTGTTCTGCTATTTATTCACTTGACATAGAACAGAGTGACAAATTTAATTTCCGTTTTAGCAACGATATTTACCATGTGTATAGCTGCTACTAGCAACATATTGCCCACATATTTTATTGAAATGTAGAACAAATATCATTGCTGTAGAAAAATGGAATGTTTAAGGCTTATTTTTTAAGCCTGAGTCATGTTATGGTGCATAACATTTGTTTCAATCCAACTATCAATTGGATGAGAATTCCAATGAAAGTTTTTCGATGCAAAATTGTTTCTGTCTTATAATTTGTATGAATTATAAAATACAGGGTGTCCGTCGGGAAGGTATACTACTTTTTTTTTTTTTTTTTGATTAAATGAAAAAGAATGGATCTTATGCTGGTAAATATGGAATAAAATGTATATACCTTTTGAACACATTTTTCATTACATTCTTACACATTTCACGCGGTATTTCATTATTTCATCACAAATATTTTGTTTGAGTTGCTCAAGCGTTTCTAGTTTGTTTGCATAAACTTTGCTTTTCAGATATCCCCACAAAAAGAAGATCGGAGCAGTCAAATCAGGTGACCGTAGAGACCAATTAACATCACCATTTCTTGAAATAGCTTGTTGTGGAAAGAGGTCTCGCAGTAATTCCATTATAATCCTGGCTGTATGCGATGTGGCACTGTCTTGATGTGATACCACATATTAATCAAGCCCAAAGTATGCAGTTGTGGCGTTAAAAAGTTTTCAATCATATCACGACATCGCTTCCTATTGACAGTTACCGTTACGCCGTGTTTACGACGTCGAATTGAGGTTGATGGATTGTTTTGAACACTTTCTTGGGCAATAGTAATGTTTTCAGCCGATCATGCATTACCTTGTGGTCCATGCTTGGCCCTATCATCTACAGACCCTCTTTCTTCAAATCATTCACTACACGATAAATAGTGTGTCTTGTTGGCACGTTGTTTCTCCTAAAAATTTCACGTAACTTCCTCATCGCCACAGTAATCGATGATTGATTTTGATAAAATGTTTTAACCATTAAAACATGTTGGTTTCTCGAATATTTTTTCATGATGAATTTGCCACGTCTCTACTGTACGACTGCCAAATATGAACTGTCAAGAATAATGTTTACCAAAATGACGGCAAAACAAAGTAGTATGCCTTCCCGAACGGCACTCTGTACATATATATATTTATTTGTAGTTATTTTTAAAGAATTCGGCAGTAAATGCGAATTATCCTTTTAAACATATGTTCTGAATGTAATTATTATTATTTTTTTAATCTAAAAAAATACTTACCCTTTGACTTTAGGCTAAAACTTGTATCATGAATTGTGGTCTGTAGTTCGCCGGAAGATTGGGTAGGTAGCATGGCGAGGATATGCTAATCTCATGCATAATATCTCGTTTTTTCCAATGAAGGTTTTATTCAGCATAGATAGAATGGTCCGATTAAGGTCAAACATTCGTGGTTTTGTTCAACAACTTGTTGATATTTTGGATGTAATTCCATTATACCTCTCACAATGAAGCTCTCGTCCTTATGGCCGAAAAATTATAACAGTTCATTTTCATGAGCTTCTTTTGAGGCGAATTTTTCACCATAGACAAAAACACATGGTAATCAGTTGATGTCCACTTCGGAGTATAAGGTAGATTCATAAGAAATTTCCAACCAAGCTCCTAGAGCTATAGGCGGATAATTATCTGTATACTCGTATGTGCTCTGGTGTTATCCAGATAGAACACAATTTCTATCTTATCTATATTCTATTCTATCTATCTTATACGCTTCTGAACGATTGCTTTCTTAGACGATGCAATAGTGGCCAGTGCAGGTTCAATTTAAGAGTTTGAGCATAAGGGACCTTGTAGTAGAGTATCCGCTGCCAAACCTAACAAACACACTGCAAAACTTTCCTGACCCTCAGTCCTGGCTTGGGCATCGATTGCTTCAGCTCACCGCGAATCGACCACGACCATTTTCATTTTTGACGTTGCCGTAAGTGACCCGGTTTTTATCGCTATTCACCATCCACATCAAAAAGAGATTGATTTTGTTGTGTTTCAGCAGCGATTCGCAGATTGAAATTCCGCCCATGAGTTAACTCATGAGACATCCATACATCGAGTCTTTTTTGCATTCAGGCTTAATAAGGTAGTACCAAACGGGATTTTGTCCAATGTTTACTTTTTGGGCAATCGAAACGATCCTTACATAATTTATAATTTTATCGATATTTTCGACAATTGACCTTCCAGAGCGTGGCGCATCTTTGACATAAAAATAACTACAAAAGTTACTTAAATGTTTATTTACTTGGTTTGCGTTTTTTGCCTTTTTCAAAGAAAAACTGGCGCATTTTCGCTTCGCCATATACTGAGGCAAGTAATTACAAAGCTATCTAAGTGGTTTTTGGAACACGAAATCTTGCAGATCTAAATCTACAGATTACTAAAGCTATCTTTTGAAAAAATAATATATTTCTTTTTTCTACACCCTATATAAAAGTGGAAAGATCGAAATCGACTTTTGTTTTTGCGAAAAAGTCGAAAAGTCGGCTTTTGTGTTTTAAAAGTAGACTTTAATTTTCGATTTTTGGATGCTGTTTTTGTTATCAGATTTCCCAAATACACATTTTTTTAAACATGTAAAGGATTTTGCCGCAATGTCAACATATAGAAATAGTATCAACAAGCGCCCATAGTTGTAAGACATGAACTTTTAAAACTAAACTCCAGGCGGTCTGTATTCGAGATTTTTAGCAAAGTTCTACATTATTTCTATCGATATTTCGAATTTAATTTTGTAAAGATAAACGTCTATACCTTTAAATATTTAATATTCACAGAATTAACGCACAAAAATGGAGTCAAATTATAACATATTGAAGTTTGCGTTTAGAAATTACGGATGACATTTTGATTTCTGTTAGCTCTGTAAACTCAATTTGTGAGAGGCATCCTAAAAATCGACAGCCAGTAGTTATAAAGGAATAGAACGAACAAAATTTCATTTCTTAATAGGGAATTTCAGAAGAAAATCAGAATTTTCGTCAATTGGAATGGGAGGTTCCTGAAGGAGTGTGCAAAAGTTGCCTATTCTTGTTCTCTGACCTAACTTTATTCGATGCCTGAGGTGTGCTAAATTTGATAGAATTGAATATAAGAATTTTAATGTAAGTGTTGTTATTGCGTCTCAATCTATACTTACCATCGTTAATTCTGTTGGATATTTACTGGAGAGCTTTCTAAAAAAGTTGTAAATTTGATTGACTTTTCATATATGTATTTCAAATTACGAAAATCAACCTCTTATATAAAAATCGTAGTTTTTTTTTTTTAATTGAACAAAATGCTTAAATTTGCATTATATATTTAAAATTTTTATTGGAATCGATAAATTGGTGTTTGCCATTTAATTTTTAAAGATAATTTCATGTAAATGTTGTCCGCGGTTCCGTCTCAAAATTCGGAAGGTCCAATTTTTCGTCACTGTTTCGAGTATTTCGGCCTGTATTCCACGAATAATGCATGTTATGTTATTCTGTAAGGCTTCAATAGTGTTCGGCTTGTCCACATAGGCTAACGACTTGTCATAACCCCACAAGAAATAATCAAGAGGCGTTAAATTGCAAGATCTTGGGGGCCACCTCACAGGGCCAAATCGAGAGATAAGCTGCTCACCAAATTCATCCCTCAACACATACATTCTTTCATGAGCAGTGTGACATGTTGCACAGTCCTAATGAAATCACATGTCAATCAAGTTCAACTCAGCCAATTGGGGCAAAAAAAAAAATCCTTGTGGTTGAGTATGGCTCGCGTATCATGGCTCGACATCGTCGCCGTTGACAGTAACGGTCGTTTTTGAAGAAAAATGGACCGATGATGCCACCAGCCTATAAACCACACCAGACTGTCGGTTTTTCGGGATGCATCGATAATTCATGTATGGCATGTGGCTTTTCATCACTCCAGATGCGGCAGTTTTGCTTGTTTACATATCCGTTCAGCAAGAACTGGTGAACAATTTTTCGATAAAACAGCGGATTGTCATTGAGCTTTTGTAAGGCCCATTCGCCAAAAATTAGACGTTACGGTAGATCATTCGACTTCAATTCCCGCGTGAGTTGAATTTTATAGACTTTCAAACCCAAATCGACGTGTAAAATTTTCCTTGTGGTTGACTAACACATGCCCAATCGCTGAGAACGGCGACGAATTGACATTTCACGATTGTCGTTAACACTGGTCGCTACGCATGCCAGTGGTTTTACGTCCAACAAAGTAAATTTGGTGCGAAATTTTGAGATAACAGCACGAATTGTTGATTCGGCAGGTCGATTATGACGACCGTAAAATGGTCGTATCAAACGATGTACATTTGTCACAGAGCAAGAATTCTGATAATAAATTTCAACGATTTGCCATCATTGCTTGATTGTTAGTCCTTCCATGATGAAATGATACTGTACACTTTTCACTTTGACATATGACGTTTGGACGTCATTACCAACCAGTGCTGCCACCTGAAAAACTTAAATCTTAAAAAACCACCCTATATTTGAAAATATTGAAAAGTTGAAAAAAATCCACTTTTTGTGCCAACTTTACAACTCCACTAATCGCCATATAAATGGGCACATATTCGAAGCGCAATTTCTTCATACATATTTTATAATGACATATCGAAATTCAGACCAGATTTCAGTAATCGTGCATACAATTAGTGAGGTTCCTTAAAAAACTACCCAGCAAAAAAAATGCACCCAAAGAAGCGACTATTCATCTCAATTTGTGATGGGAAAGTGATGAAAAATTGCATAATCACCAATAGAAATAACACAGGTTTTTATAATCCCTCTTCCCTATATATTCATGAGTGATGTAGGTGTAATGGAAATTTAAATCAAATTCTTATTATTGTAAAGAATTGATTTTGTACTGTATTTTCATTTGTATTATAAACCAGTTTCTTAAAAAAAACTGTCCGCAGATGCCGACGAATTTGATACTTTCTATAAAAAACCCGGTAGACAGAGACTGAATTCGAAGGACACTTAATATTTCGTAGAGCTGAAGTATACACAACCTCTGCAAAGATATCTTTCCATAGAATCCAATTGGATCACATTTTCCATAATCAAGCTTTTCGATGCGAATTCTAAGAATAAAAATGCCGCACCCATTTTTATACCTCCCATAAAAGTTGATCGCTTTATCGAAATTTTAGTTGTCACCTTAATCCGTAATTTGTAGCCTGCAGTTACTTAAATTATCATCAATTGAATTGCGTAATAATGATGGGCATGACGTCAATAGTGGGCGGAATGGCCACGCCCTCTCTGGTACCACCCATGCAAATTACCTTAATTGACTTGTATATTCCTTGATTCGTATTTTTAATTCAATTTCGTTATATTTATTGCAATTGTGCTCGCATTAGGTATGGGAATGTCGATCTGTGTTCCTTCTATATTTCCCAAATGGAAGACTTCAAAAAGTTATAGTTTTGCTTTCCTTTGTGTGGGCTTTAATTCAGAGTATTTTTTGCTGTAACACAAAAAGACGTTGGGTGATGCTGGGTATATGCAAATCAGTTCACCTGACTGAAACTTCGTTACTGGGTATTATAATTAATCTTCAGTTTTGAGTGTAGAGCTGTTACAAAATCAAATACAAATCCTTTTATTTTGATAATGCTGCGAGTAATTTAAATGTTATATGTAGAAATACTAGGGCGGTTCCAAAACTAGCCGACATGACGTATATGTGGTGCAAGTACTTTGAAAAAAAAAATTATTTTGGTGAAAAGTGGTCAGCTTATAAAACATATGTTGTAAGTTTCAAAACGACATGTTGTTTAGTATTTTTATTTGAACCATCAAAAGTAAACGATATCAGTTTACTGTTTCTAAACATGGGAACAATTGGTCACCGTTATACGTATATCTCAATATTTCCATTTGAAAGTTGTCAGCCCAACCCATATTAAAGCCGAGCTAGATTATACTCCGGGGGAGTCTGTTCTTTCGCTTACGACTGTAAAATGTTAGGTAGCCGAGTTTAAACAAGGCCGTACGAGCTACCAAGACGAACATCGTAGTGGTGGACTAGACACGGTTAAGAAAATCCACAAATTGATGTTGGATGATCGTCGGCTGAAGGTGCATAAATTAGCCGGAATGATAGCCATTTAAAAAGTGCTATACAGCGTATATTGACCGAAGATTTGAAGATGAGAGAGCTGTGCGCAAGATGGGTGACGCGTTTGCTTTCAGTAGAACAAAAACAGTGTCGTGAAAATGTTTGATACAGCGTTTGGCGGTGTTTCATCGTAATAAAGCCGAATTTTTGCGTCGATTTATAACCATGGATAAGACATGGGTTCACCACTTTACATCTCAAACAAAGGAACAGTCAAAGCAGCCAAAGAGGGCGAAGACGGTTTCATCTGCAGGCAAGGTCATGTCGTTTGTTTTTTGGGATGCGCATGAGATTACTTATATTGATTATCTTCAGAAAGGAAAAACCATCAACGGCGAATATTATACTAATTTCTTGCAGCGTTTAGGTGATGAAATTATGGAATAAAGGACGCATTTTGGCGAATGTCAAAATGAATTAACTAAAGTTCGAATCTATTCCGAATGTCAAAATTAATTAATTAAAGTTCGAAAATTCATTACGCATCTTATTCGTGAGGAGCAACGTAGAGCATGAGAGACTTTTATTGAATTATAAGAACAAGTACGTTTACTGAATTGTTGTAGAATATATGAAGAAGGCCATGCATTAATATTTTTTAGTAACTATGAAATTTCTGTCAAAATTTCTTTGGGTCTGCTGGAAAATATTTTTTTTTTTTTGGTTTTTTTTAGTGAAGAATTTTGCTTTGAAAGAGAAAGACGTAATATTGATATTCGGGTCAGGATTGCTTCTTGATGTTGAATAAATTGTACTTGGCGTGAATCTGCTCCAACTTCACGAAGGACCAATTTCTGAATTTCCTGCAAGGAGGAAAATGTCATTTCGTTTTCAGTACTGGAATTATTCATCCCTAACAACTCCTCCGAAGTTTGGTGGTTGACCTTGTTGGGATTTGAACTGGTGAATTCAATATGTTTTTTCAATTGCAAATCGGGAACAAAATACCACAAATCAGGACAAAATTGGTATTATTATTAAATTCGCGGGCAGAAGAACTATGAATTTTTGTGGAGAAAACCTGAGTATCTATCGAAATATGTCAAAGCCTAAAAAAAATCATTCCCTAGTCATTTTTTTAATGGAAACAACTGAAAATTTTGGAAGATCCTTTTTTTAATGAACAAACGGACAAAATTAATTCTTTTGCTTTTTTTATAATTTAATCTTAGTTTTTATCTATTTTATATTTTCCAACCTTTATGTTGTTCATAATTAAGAGGACTATCTGTCCATTTTCAAATCTAAAAGTCGGTAAAAATTAGTTGAAAAAAAAAATTCATATTCTTTTAAATGATATACTAACCTTCTAGCAGGAAAGGTGAAAAGCAGCAGATTTAATAAGATTAATATTTCAAAATAGCCATGAAAACATCGAAATCATGCAACATTAGGCCTGAAGTCAGCGCTGGACTTACATATGATGATATGTATTTAACTTAGTATGAAATCGTTATTCGGTTCGGGTTATTCGGGTTTAAATTGAATTTGAATCACTTAATTTTTGTTAGAAGTTGTTAATGAGTTTGCTCTTCGAAATTTAAGCAGTGTTTTAATACGAAAAATGACAATTTTAACCGACCGTACTTTTGTTTATTCAATAGTAAGATTAGTATTACGATCATTCTTTTCCTTTTCTTTTATTAAAGTCATTAATACCATCAATATAAAATCAGTCTATATCTATACAAATTTGTGTTAGACATTTTTTAAGTACTTTTTCTTATTTTATTATTTATTTTATTTTATTATTATTTTATTATTTTTATCATTATCATTATTATATTAATATTATTAATTTTTTTTATTGTTAAACATGGATAGTTGTGTTATGATTAGTTGTTACCTATTGCTACACTAACTAGTTTAATAAATCTACCTATATAACAATTATGGAACTTGAATTTGTTCACATTCACGAAAAATTAGGGGAAAACTCAGTTAGGCATCGCAATGTGAGCCATTTGAATAAATTTACATCTTATGGTAGGATGGGAGACTTAAGATCTAGCAGAGGACATATCACCATCACCTCTACTTTTTCTATACGCATTCCCATTATTTTTGGCTTTCTCTTCTTTTAGTTTCTTAAATGGCACGAGAACATTTTCTAATATAGTTAGCTAAATTTTAAATCTTATGATTGGCGGTTCGGTCTATAACCGATTGAGCACGGCTGGTTACAGGTAGCGCCTCTCCGTGGAAATAGAGCCGTGCGAGTTGTTACAAAACTTGAAAAAATGGCTCGTTGGTATAAAGTTGCCAGCAATGAGAAGGTGGAGTCTGCGTTTGATAACTATTTCAAGGGGTTTGACAGTTATTACTATAAATAGGTTATAGGAGCTATGAATATCGCTGTGTCGAGCTAAAAGGAGATTATGACGAACAACAAAGAAAACTTTTCCCAACTTTTTTGAATTTTCGTTGTTATGTTGGCAAGTTTTGGGACCACCCTCTTATTATGGGTATTATTGCAATACAATACAAGTTTTTTTTAATTA
>JAHXMU010000062.1:1479577-1518425 GCA_019455685.1 Philornis downsi
CGTGTAAACCGTGTTCATGCCGATACAAACGTCGTGCAGTAATCACTTATTTATTGTTTTCGTAATACGCTCGGACACAAAATGCACTCTGCACCCCCGTGTAAGGCTCCATGGCGACTAAATTTCCAGGAAGCGGCGCAGCGAACAACATATCCCCGCGCCACCCCGCGCCGCGCGTTACCGAGAAATTGAAGAATTAAATCGCCAACACTCATATGGCTCACCCTGTGTAATGAATTATAATGATACCGAAGAGTTCTAAAATAGTTGTAATTATCCTGTGGATCTACTTATATTTGTCTTTTCAATTTTATCACAGATTCAATAAAAGTTTTTTTACATTTTATTCAGAAATGTTTTCATGACCGTTGAAAGTAATGTTTGGAAGTGATTTTATTTAACTTTTACCATTTGCCAGCAGCTAAATTAGCTGCATGAAGTTAAAGCAGTAATTCATGAATATTTGTTATATTGTACGAGTGTGTGTAATTTGTCACTTAAAGTAAAAGCTTTGTTCAAATATTTCACATCAATCGTATGTTCAACAAATAGATTTTTAACTCCGCACTTTATCAGATCACCACCCAGTCAGTGTAAGGTGTCAATTAAATAATAAATAATAAATTCTATCGGACATATGTGTGAGTTATGCATATTATAATAGAAACGAATAAATACAGACATAACAACATGCATACATACATACGTATACATTATGTTATACATAAAAACTATGATGACAACAATAAAAGCAACAAGCTTACACGACCTTTGTATTATTAATGGCAATTGTGGACATTGGTCAGTCAATACAGATGACAACATACCGGGCCATATGTCAAATGTATGTCTGAATTTGTGAATATCAACATGTTCGAATACATGTCGTGTATGCGGAAATGTTTATTGAGGGTGACAATTTGATTTAAAATCCCCAGAGATAAACTTCACACTGCCACGGGTGTGTGGACTAACTAAGGACAGGGTGTTTTTTGGCCTGTTTGTGTAACGTCGCTGATGTTAATCATCATCGAAGTTCAAATTACTCCACAGGAGGTAAAATCCTTATCCAAATGATATCTATGTAAAATTTAACACCCCAGGATATCTTCGTTTTTTCCATAGCAAAAAAAAGTGCCTACTCAACAATAACAACACCAAAATAAAAGAAAAATATATAAATCGCTGGACAGAGGGCAAGAAAATTCGAATACGTACGTGGGGTGTTTCGTAAAGATGAAGAAGTGTTGTAGTTTTCTGCATTGTATTGAAATGTATGCCAATATGCCAACATTTTATAGCTACTATTCGGTACGGCTGCCTATAAAGTGTATTCTATGGGAATTAAGTATAGATAGGATAACAATTTTGTACAGTTGCTGTTTGGTGTTCAATCTTCAATGCAGATAAGTTATTTATTATACAGGGTGCTGTGGCGAGTTTTACTAGGATGAATAAATTTCTCCAACTGCGATTTGTTAAAATGTCACGCATGTGCTCGGCAGGATTTTTACGAGAGTTATTGGAGGGAGCCTCGCTTCTGGCGGAACTAATTTAGTAAGACATGCACGTTCGTTTACTATGCTAACCCATCCTTTGGTGATTCTTTGGGACTTGTTATCAAATCGCCACATTTTGTGAAGTTCATAATTTTAAATGTATTTCTGATCAAAACAGGGATAATAATAAGAATGTATACAACAACAATCGACAAAATCATGCTTGAAAAGGTGACAAAATTCTTTTAATTCAAAGGACTAACAGAATAAAAGGGTGTTCAATTTTATGATAACAACACTACATATCAGGCAACCAATTTAAATCGTTTTAAAATTATTATTATACAACATTAGAATGTGATTGAAACTAATTTAGTTTATAACAAAATTTATTTCGAATCCAAAAAAAAAAAAAATCAAAATTAAACTCTTTTTCAAAAAAAAAAATAAAAAATAAAAAATAAAAAAAAATAATGTGCAATATTCATTGTTTTATTTATGCTATTGTCTGAAAACCACACTCAAGTGACGAACAAATTGTTTATTACACAAAATAAAACGAACATTTATTTATGAATTCAAATGAAATGTAAATTCATATTTGAAATATTTTAAATATTTCGTCCATTTTTAAAGCTAAAGAATAGAACGACATTTGATATTAACTGAAATACTACAGTTCGCTTTTTATATCTTCCCTCAAAGGAACTAAGTCCAATATTATTTGATACGGCAAAAATATAAACCCAAGTATTTTTCACTACTTCTTCGATTGAATGATGTCCATCTGCCAGGGCTGGCTGACTTGTTGGTGAACACGATAACTGTCGTAATTCTTAATGAAACTCATGAAACTTTTCACAGTTCAATGTTTTGCCAGATCGTGGCCAAAGATTGTAAACAGACTACATCAAAACGCCCCGTTCACATACTTCCCATATAAACTAACTGATTTTGCGAAATTCAATTTTTATACTTTTATCCAGCATAATTTAGTTATTTTTATTTATCTATTCATTTCAATCAATTGGGATGAGCCTTTACAGATCCATTTAAACAACTACGTAGAATTAACCTAATTCTAATTTTTTTTTTTAAATTGAGTGACTCATAAAAGAAAAACTAAATGATTGCGTGCATTGTTGCATAAAATAAAGCACCTCGTAACAACTTCATTTACACCATAATTATATCTACGGAAATATTCATAAAAAAATCTATGTTTCCTCAAATTCTTCGCAGACACATTAAAGGGTATTACTTGCAGAAGCTCTAGAGAGTCAAATCTACTGTCAATAATATCCTCGATAAATATATAAATATTATGTTCGACTCTTCGCTGTATCAGAGTATTGAGTAACTGACAAAGAATTTCGTACTGGGGCATATTAAGCGAACCATATAAATATCGTAAGGCAAAATTTATAAATCTTCCTTGAACTCTTTCAATTCAGCATTTATGTAATTTTATCAATCTAGCATTTCGTTTACACAAATCTAGTTGAGAATTTGTTTTGCTTACAATGTATTCTAAATGTGGAATAAATGAAAGATGAAAATCAATATAAACTCCAACATCCTTCATTACCATTTCTCTGTTAAATTTATTATATAATAATAATTTATGGAATTTCTCCACAAGCCATATCTCTTTTAGGCAGCTACCTTCGGAACCGGAAACAATTTGTATGTTTTAATGGTTGTAAAAGTTCTTTACATGATGTTCAATATGGTGTACCGCAGGGTAGTGTACTTGGACCCTTGTTATTTAAAATATATCTGAATGATATAGGAAACCTTGGATTGACAGAAAAACTATTTATGTACGCAGATGACTTATGCCTTATATACCCTTACCAGCACGAGACAGTTGCCAGACCGTATATTGAACGTGACGCGTTCTTGATATATGAATTTGTTCAAATAAACAAACTAGTCCTAAATGCCACGAAAACAAAGTTGATACGATTTAAGCCTTATTGTGATCACAACAACCATATTTCTATATATATTAATGGTAACATTATCCAAGAAGTCGATTGTGTCCAGTATTTAGGTATATTTCTAGAAAATAATCTGTGCTGGGATAGACACATTAAACATTTAAAAAACAAATCAGTTCAAGTAGTAGGTATTTTGTATAAATTCAAAAATAAGTTTAATAGAACAGTGAAACTTTTAATATACGAAACTTTAATTCAAAGTATTTTGAATTATATGGTTGTTTTATATGGGTATAAAAAAAGTACAGAACTGAAATCTTTACAAAGAATTCAAAACAAAGCCTTGAAAGCTGTGGCAAATCTGCCTTTAACATATCCAACACTTTCGCTATACAGAAACATATTCCCAAGCACTTTACCTGTGCATGGTATTTATCTAATGAAACTTTTTATGTATGTATTCAAATGCTTACACAATATAGGACATCACACAATACATTTTGCTATCAACCAACAAGTGTTCAGTACCAGAAATAGTAGTAACTTGAGGGTAGCAAAGTGTAGACTTGAAATTACGAAGCAGAGAATTGAGTATTCGGGTAGGCATACGTATAATAATTTACCTCAACATTTAAAAATCGCAAATAATATTCTAACATTCAAAAGTTTGTTGAAAAATCACTTATTGCAGAATGTTGAAGGAAATCTTATTTAAACTTTTTTTTTTTTGATACTAAATTTGAATTAATTTTAATAATTTTTTTTTTTCTGTAACATAATGTCTATTTTAGACGCTGGGGCGTAACTTGTTAAAACTTATATTAATATATATATTATTATTCTACAGTATTGTACAGTTTAATAATAAAAATTTCTTATTGTTAAAAAAAGAAAAAAAAAACTGTTATATAATAATAATAATTATTATTATATAATAATAATTGTAATTATTTAATATTAATTTCTGGGAAATTGTTATAATTTTACACTTAGAAAATGTAATTCCTTGCCATTATAAACATCAACAACATCAACGCAAAAAAACTATTAATATCATTCTGAAACAATGAAGACACACATCGTGTGATATAGTAAAAATATAACACCCAGAAGGAAGAATTTAGCGATGTCCGTCTGCCTGGCAGGTGGACACAATAGCGGTCGCAAATCTTAACTAAACTTCTCAAAATTCGATGTAGCCTAATATTTTGTCAGATCGTAGCCGAGAATTGTAATGGGCCCTTAACGGCTAATATTATACTCATTTATTGCAGCGTTTAGATGAAGAAATTGTGAAAAAAGGGCCGCATTTGCTGAAAAGGAAGTGTTGTTTCTTTAAGGCAATACTCCAGTTCACACATCCACTACTGCGATTGCCAAATTAATGAATTAAAGTTTGAATTGCTTCATCACACATCTTATTCGCCAGATGTAGCTTCCTCGAACTATTTGCTATTTCTAAAGTTAAAAAAATGGATCAGTGATAAAAGATTTGCCGACAATGAAGAGGTGGACTCTGGGTTTGACGGCTACTTTAAGGAGTTTGACAGTTCTTACAATAAACAGAGTATAGAAGAAGAATATCGCTGGAAAAAATATATCGAGCTAACCGTATATTATATTGAATAATAAAGACAAATTTTTGTATCTTCTTTGTTAAGTCTGCTAGTTTTGAGACCGTCCTCATAAATGCTTATATTGCTGAACAACCCACCAATGTCGAGCTAGGCCGAAGACAATTAATTCGATTAGAATGAATAAATAAAGATTAAGAAAAAACATAATAATAATAACAATAATAATAAAAACTGAAGCAGTTTTTGAATACGGCTGCATATTCCAATGGATGTTTTACTTGATAAATGAACTTGAGCTTTTTCTTCCATGCTGCAGAATCGTGGTTAAGAAAGTCCCTGAGGGAAAAACAGTTTGAAGCATACTCATGTGTTGATTTTGAAGTCGCTCTCCCTTGCGAATACGTTGCGTTGGTTGAAGCACACAAAGGATGAATGGAAGTTTTCTTTCATATTTTTGCGTTAACATGATATACAAAAGGCAATAGTAAAACTGGAAGCTATTTCTTCATTCAAGTAAATATAACTGTTAGATAATTTAGTTCAAAATGGTCTCCTTCTGCCACATAAAACAGCATCCGCTGGAGTTAATTAAATTTCCATTAGTTTAGTTATTTGTCGCCGCTGTAACAAAGGAATATAAATTAATTGGCTGCGAAATTGAAGAGATGTTGTAAAAATATTTTTACAGCGTTTCGTAAAAATAATAAACATTTGCAAAGTGCTAAAGTACGCTTCGTTCGTGGAATGAAACAAGTAAAAACCAGTTGGTGAGAGTTTACCATCCATTGTGATAATCGAAATGGATTGAACTTTAGAAACACACCCAAGGAAAAAGTACCATAAATATCTTACCGGAATATCTAAATGAGTAGCTGGGTTCGAGATGTAAAGCGTTTCAATGTCTTGTCTTGGGCATAGTGCAAAACGTTGTCTTTACTCATTCCTGAAAAGACTTCGGTAATTGCCAGCACTTTCGTCCCTATTATCATGCTGAATATATTGCCCAATGTCTGGGAAGACTTCAGTAACTTCTAGTTGTTTTAGGGCAACGATATTTGTAACTGATATATTTGGTAAAAAGCCGTGCTTACTGCATAGTTGTTTCACCCTCGTCTTCATTATTAAGCTTAAAATATCGCTAAATGTCTGAGAAGACTTCAGTAATTTCTAGCAGTTTTAGGCTGATGATGTTTTAATTTCTGTAAGTAAAAACTTGGGCTTACTCTCACTCCGTTGGTATTTTGTAACCACGAAAACCCTAGTGTTTATCTGAAATATTAAAAATAAAATTTTTGCGTAGCTTGTGTTCAAAGTCTGAGCAATTATGTCACAAGTTTCTTAGGTTTTTGTTAAGGGTGAAACATTGGAAGTTTAAAAAGTTACGTCATGCTCCATATGGCAATTCGTCTTACTTACGAATTCTGATTTATATACGGCTATCCATTTTTCGGTTTCAAACGTAAATTTGAATAAAACATTAGTAAAACTATAATTTCGATGGAACTTTTATTTGATTGTAATGCAAGGACTTCGCCATCATGTACGTCATTTAAATGGCCGCCTCTGGATTGGTTGCAGCAGTGGATCCTTTTGACATTCCTCCAGCGTCATTTCCATTTTTAATTTTTTTGTTATTTTTCATTTTTAGTCACTTTTTTTTAGGTGCAGTGACTTTTTCACAATCACTTCTGGGTTCACCGACCCCATTTAAGACAATTTTACTTGTTGGCGTAACCAACCAGTGAGACATTTGCTTCATCGCTGAAGAAAATGTTGTTCGATCGAAAGCTCACTTTTGTAGTAAGTTTTAACTGTTTTTACGCATTCTTCGGTTGTTAAACGATCCATATTCGCAAATGTTAAACCTTTCTCTAAATAAATAACACTTCAGATGAAAGTTATTTAGCAGCTGACGGCCATGCTAGACCAGCGGTTTTGAAAACACTAAATGGACAACCCTATATGATTGACTATAGGATTATATGATTTTACCAGTACATAAATTTCAGTCAGATAAATTGACCTAGATATATGGTCGAAAAATTAAGTGCACCTGCTTATTTTTCCTTTATGTTCAATTTTAGTTACTTTAGCGAAAACTAAACATGGCAATTCTTTTCCATTTAAATAACTTTAATATGGTAATGCCTTTGAAAGTAAAAATAAAACTGGGGTTTCCCCGTTTTTTTTCATTGTGAGTTAGTTTTGTTCAGGTGTGATTTCAGTACTTGGTCAAAATAATAAATACATTGCTCAATTCTCTAATATTATAGCAGTCTGCTGTAGTCTTTCTGCAAATGTTAGTTATTTAACTGTTGTTTATCTATATTTATAACAAAATATTTTGTTTAAAAAAATCAGCCATGGATCGAAAAAGTCATTGTTCTCCGGAGGAGAGAAAAATTGTTTCAAGTCTAAGAGAAACTGGCCAAAGTCTTCGTTATATAGCAGAAACTATGAATCGGTCGCTATTTTCTGCACAAAATGCTTTAAAGCCTAAAAAGCCCGTAGAAACCCATCGAAACCGGAAGACCCAAAAAACTCCAAAAACAACAGATCCGTATTGTAACACTTGCAAAAAAGGACCCGTTTGTGTCTTCAAGAGCTATTTCAGCAGAAATTGGAAATGTAATTTCATTGCGAACGGTTCTTCGCAGACTACAAGAAGCACATGTACCAGGACGAATAGTTAGAAGAGTTTCTTTGCTTAGACAAAAAAAAATTAAAGGCTAGATTGGCGTTTGCAAGAAGCCATTCCAATTGGCCCGGAAGAGACGGTAAAAAAATGGCGAAACATTTTGTGGAGTGATGAAACAAAAATTAATGTATTTGGAAGCGACTGTGCCAGGAATGTTCGACGCCCTAAGGGTAAGGAATTCCATGTTCGTTTTACGCAGAAGACGGTCAAGCACTGGAGCGGCAATATTTTGGTCTGGAGTTGTTTCTCGTGGTATGGTGTCGGCCTGGTACATCGAATTACCGACACTACAACCAGATTTCACTACAAAGATATCTTGGAAAATACGGTGTTGAACTATGCTGTGGAAAGTATGCCTCTTAGATGGACGTTACAGCAAGATAACGATCCGAAGCATACTTCTAAGTTAGTAAAGGATTGATTCCTAGATAATGTTGCCCTTCTTGACTGGCCAAGTCAATTTCCGGACTCAAATCCAATCGAAAATCTTTGGGGAGAGTTGAAAAAAAGAATTGGGAAGAAGTTTATTAAAAATAAGGATCAGTTACGGAATTCTGTTCAAAAAATTTGGTGTGAAATGCCAATAGAAACCTGCAGGAAGCTTATTGCCAACAAAATAATTGAAAATAAAGGTAGATATACCGGCTTTTTTTTTTACTTTTCGAAAAATACTGAATTTATTTTGTTTTTTAGTTATTGTTTTAGTATTCATTTTATTTCTAATGTTATAACAAAAGAAATTAGTAACTGTTTTCTCTTTTAATTTAAATAAATTTTCGTCTACGAGCCTTTAAAAAAATATAGAGTGTACTTATTATTTTGACCACATGTGTACATATAGCTTCATCCAACTTCATTTTGTGTTGTTGCAAAAAATGCTCTGAACTAAAACAAAATAGAGAAATCAAAATCAGAATTTTCTGAGTAGAACGCAATTAAACGCACGATACGAATCTAGAAATACACAAATTAAATAAGGTAATTTGTATGGGAGGTACCAAATGGAGCGAGGAAATTCCGTCAATTTTTTCATATCTTACCCAATATATCGCAATATTATTATTGACAGGAACACAAGTAATTTCAGGCTACGAATTAGAAATTACAGTGGAGAAACTAACATTTTAATAAATTGACCAGTTTGTGCAGAAGATACCAGAACGGGTTTGGCGCTGTGCTCCGTGTTCATTCTGAAATCTTACTTTGGCAAATGCTTAACTTGTGTCAAAATTTGATTAAGTTCAGTGGAAAATATGAAGCCCTGGGATAAATCGGTCATTTTTATGGGACTAATCGGTACGGTTTTTTTTCTTTAGTTTTACTAGGAATTGCGAAGCAATGGAATGGACAAAAATTTTGCTGGCTGCAGGTTACGGATGGGTAGCCACAGGGAGAAATTGAATTTCGGA
Source organism: Philornis downsi (assembly GCA_019455685.1). NCBI lineage: Eukaryota > Metazoa > Arthropoda > Insecta > Diptera > Muscidae > Philornis > Philornis downsi. Next base: position 1,488,704 of record JAHXMU010000062.1, read on the forward strand.
AATCGGTCAGTTTTGATGAGAGGTACTCGAAGGGTACGCATTTACAATTCCCGGCGGTGTTGTAGGAAAGTGTTTGGATGTATCAAGTTTTAAGAAGGTCACACAGCACAGATAATTGGTGCTTTAAGCTCTACCTTTTGGATATTATATTTCTGCACTACCAACTATTATATGCCTTCATTCTTCCATGGGAAGATATAAAAATTTACTTTGATTTTAATTCTGCCCAATAAGATATTGGAACATCTGCATTGAGAAACTTTTCATTCAAAATATTTTGCTCTGTCTGGAATAAATGGAAAGCCGGAGATGTGAGACTTGTCTTTCAGGTGAATGTAACACCACCTCCCATCCACGTTTCAATATTTTTTGCCGAGTCCGCAAAGAAGCGGGAGGCATTGCCTGGAATATTACGCCTTTGTGATTTACTAATTCTGTGATTTTTCTCTTTCAGTGCTTCATTGGACTTCATCACATACATTGTTCTCTTTAAATCCTACAATTTTGCTGTCATTTAGTCTTGAACACATTCAATTTATATGAACCGGGAACTTCTTCTATTGATATTATTATAAGGAAGTCGTGTTTCGTCCTTAGCGACAATCCGATTCGAAATCGTTTTAGTTTTCTTCATTTGAACGAGATGAACCTAAATATCAAGATTTTTACCAAGATAAAACAGCTTCAAATGGTCTCTGCATCTTCTTGAACTAAAACATGTTGGTTCGACTCAACAACGGCTTTGATTTCCTATCCATTAACTTCATTTCGTTGATCGCCCTGGTGGTCGCCTTTGACGGAATTTCGTTGGCTAATTTTAGTGGTATGTTACGGCACACAAATATTGAGACGTGCTTCCATAGATTTTTTTGCCTTTTCTGAAATAAAAGACCAAGATATGGTAAAAAAAGATCTTGTTACGACACATAAATATTAAATTCTGTACATTCCGTAAATTTTTTGCTGAAAAAGCTCCTTTTGTGCCTTCATATTTATGAAGCAACCTGACCACTGGAAATGGTGTGACGTATCACAAATTGAAGCATTAAATATTAGCCAGCAATCAGCAATAGTTATTAGTACATAATAATGGCAAAAGACCATCTATGTGGGAAAAAAATCATTTTTTGCCATACAAAACTTAGTTGAAAATTTAAGGTAGGTCCGAATAAAACTAAATCAAAGCCTAAAGAGCGTTTTGGTTAATATTCTTCTTACCTCAAGAACCAAACCCGCTCCTTCTGGTATCTGCTATACAAATTGACCGATTTTCCCAGAGTAACCTGGGTTAATTTTATACGCCTTGACCCGAAAGGATGAAGCGTCTGAAGCGCCAAATATCTTTTGACCATACGCGTTTCTTAATTTTTGAAGTCGATTGAGGAAAATCCGTCTGTCGGGCAGGCTAGTGATGCCGTAAATCTCCAAGGAACTTCTTAAAACTTGGAATTCTACAAAATCACAGCCGCGGATTGTAAAGAGCTTATTTCGGTCCACTCCTTCGTGTATTTCCCATAAAAATTGACTGATTTTTCGTAACTCAATTTTCTCCCTGTGACAACTCATAAAATTTGGAAAAATCGATCGATTAACCCCATCCCTTTTGATAACTTCCATAGAAATAGCAAATTTAATCCGTGCATTTTTAGCGTCATATTTTCCAATCGATAGTACTAAATTTAGTCTAATTTGACACATGTTGAGCGTTTGCCAAAGTAGGATCACATAATGAAAACAGAGTACATTGCCACACCCCTTTTGGTGCCTCCCATGTTTGCCGATTTTTGAAATTCTATCAACCTACTGCAATTTCTAATTAGTCAGCTGTAGTAGTCTAGATTTTTATTCATTAATATTTCAATGTTTTACAATTCTCTACAATACCAGAGAAAAATCTATCAAGTAACCATGCCCCCCTCTGATACCCTCCATACAAATAATCGTTTTATCTTACATGTATTTTTACCTTCATTTCTCCCAATCGGTTGTAGCAAATTCGAATAAATTTGCTTTACATCATGCGTTTCGTTATCCAAGTTCTGTGAACGAAATTTGACGACGTTGCTACGCCTATTCTGGTAGCTTCAAATTGGCCGATTTATCGAAATTTGATTTCCCATCGTAATCCCTAATTGAAAGCCTGAAATTATTAAAATTTTCGTCAGTTATATTACGTTATATAATGCTGGGTGTGTAAAAATGTGAAATAATGATGAAGTTGGAAAACTGAAAATTGTCAAAAGTTAGAAAAGTTATTAATACTCTGAAAATAATGTGGAAAAATCGACAGAATGACCACGCATTTTTTAATACTTCACATACAAATTATATTATTTAGCTTACATATTCCTAGATTCGCACCTTTCATTCAATAGCACCATATTCACTATGATTGAGATCGCATTAAACATTTAGTACCGGGAATGAAAATAAATTGTACTGCACTGCCTCGCAGGATATCAAATACGAATTTACCGATTTGACAAAAATCCGTAGTTGTTTTACATTTTAAAAAAGGAGGATCTCAGGAAGTTACAATTTTGCTTCTTTTATCTGATTTAGTGGAGAGTATTTTTGCAGGAACACCAAAGATCGTTGGATGACGATTGTTGTAAGTCAGTTCATCTGATTGAAATTTCTGTACTATTTACAAAATTGCATAACATAACAATTATAGCCAACATATTCGCTTGCAGTCCAAATGCGCTGCTGGAGATAATGAAAAAAAAAACTTTCACAATTCTCTAAATTTTCCTTCTCTGAAATGTGCATCGTGATATCTCGAATTCCCAGACTAAAGACAATCATTATTGAGTTATTGTCGGTCTCAAAACTCTTATAAAATACAATTGAATTGCCTTATCTAATGGTGATTTTGTCAAAATATTCCTGTTAAATTTTATGAGCGTAAAGAGGGTAAACAAAAACGCTGCTACTTCACGGAAACGACGACAGTGATGACGCTACTAAACAACACGGAAAACAAAAGATGTAAACAAAAAAAAAAACGGTGTATCCACAAATAATATTGAAAAAGTTATCTATTCTATGGAAGCTGAAGCCAAAAAAGTAACTTCAACTCTTCTAAACAAAGTTGCAACACACTCAGTCAGTCAAGCATTTGGCATGGAGTAAACTCCACCGGAAGTTTAAGAGTGTTTACACAGAATGTTGCACACAAAGCTAACTCAAACAACACTCACACCACAGAAAACACGTATAGTATTTCTCTCTCTCTCTCTCTCCTGCACTCAATTGTACAAACAAATGGTAATAAATGTTTGTTGTTAATGGCAGTGTCGGTGGTGGATGGCTGCTGACGTGATGTTGGTAGTGGCAAGGATATCGACTATGCTGGTGATAGTGATGATGTCTATGATGATAGGCGGATGGTGGGCACTAATTTTTATGCCCGCATTTATGTACCATCACTAAGTCGTTGGTAAACAGCCGGAATATTTTAATAATTTAATTTGAATGAATGAAGCTTCTGTCGCAACTAAGTAGCTACAGCAACAAATGGCGCTCAAACAAATTGCAGTAATATCGGAAAGGCACCTTTACAAAGGATAATGTTGTTTTTTTTTTGTACTTGGATAAACATAAACAATCCTAACAGATGAAAGGACAACAAGTGCACCCGTTTGATACCATCTACTTATCTTCGGATACGTGACACAAAGTTGTGAATTTAATGGAATCTGATGGTTAGTTACGTTGTTATTTTAAGTTAATGCAATGCTAATGCCCGGCCAAGTAAACCACTCAATTTTCCCTACAATTTTTTCAGGTGGTCACTGAGTTTCGCTGCAAAAAAATAGTAAGTGGCAGGTAAAGAACACTAGTTAAAAGACTTAACTATTTGGGGACATACTTCATACTTCACGCCGAAAACAATCTTGACGCATTCAGTGACATTAATCATGTTGTTGATGGACATTTTTAATAACTATGCAAGCGAAAATATTAATAAAAATTCCTAAAATTAAGAATTAATGTAAGTCATCATGAAAATGAGTAAAATTGGGTTGGGCTATTAAAACAGAAACCACTAGTCGTTATGTGGTTGCTTACTTACTTACATAGAAGGTAACCAGAATAGACATTCCTATCTTTCGCTTGGATATTCTGAGCTCCTTTCTAGCACATAACACCAAGAAGGTAACCAGACATAACATAGAAGGTAACCAGAATAGACATTCCTATCTTTCGCTTGGACATTCTGAGCTCCTTTCTGGCACACAACACCAAGTTTTGAAAACACATTAAAAGCCTGATGATCTGCATAACATAATGTTTACTATTATCTATTATTGCGAAATTTTGTTAAAAATGAATTTAAGATGAATTTGAGAGCCTTCCATGAACGTACTTAATGTAATATTAAATCAAATTCTACTTTTATGTTACATTTTTTGTCCACATTTGGGTTAAACTTATTGGGAATTGTTAATAGAATGAATGTTAGATAATATCTAACTAATGCCACAAATTGCACTTGTAACTAACATGAAAATGAAAACAAAAAATCTCTTACTCTCCACAGATCAAGTGCTAAAAATCACACCTTCCTCAAATAAACTTACCTTAAATTGAGATTCAGTTTCTTTATTTCTTTCATTTTAAAACGCTACCAAATAATTTCTCATAACTCTTGAGAAATTATCTGGTTCAAGGTGTACCATAAAATTTATCAGCAGGTCGACGTGGCTTCGCAGCGATACAAGAAGATTGCCTCAATCCAAAATGTAATCTACTCGACAAATTTCCAACAGGTTCCATTGTCGATCATCATAGCAAATCAATTACAACAATAATAATAGAAATGAATTTGCCCAGTGTGCGTTGACACCGCATCATTCTAATCACGAACGCCCCGTTTATTCAGATAATTTATTGAATTTATATAAAGTCAACAAGGATACAAACTTAAAATTAGGCAAGCTCCATAAGATCGACCATAATTGAGCCGACATGAAAAAAAACACTCCAAAATCGATCAAAAATCAGTGTAATTTTGATTGTTTGTGCAGTCTTTAGGCGATAAATAATGAATAATATATGGACGCTATGCGGCGTTTGGGGAAGAAAATTCGTAGAAAAATTTCAAACATCCAGGGTATCCATTTTACGGTTTCAAAAGTAAAGTCAAATAAAACACACGTAAAGCCATAATTTCGATGGAACTTTTATTTCCATATAATGCTCGGATCTTGCCATTATGTACGAAATACAATGCCATTTAAATGACCGCCTCTGGATTGGTTGCAACACTAGATCCTTTTGAGGTAGTTTTCGACCATTTTTTCGCACATTTCGGGCGGTATCTCGGCGATAATTTGATGGATGTTGGTTTCCAAATGCTCCAAAGTTTGGGGATTATCCGCGCAAACACGGTCTTTGAAGTAACCCTACAAAAAAGTCTAACGGCGTCAAATCGCATGACCTTGGTGGCCAATTAATGTCGCCAAAACGTGAAATTCCGCTTTCTGGAAATTTCTCATAAAATTATTCCCAAATCGGTTGTGTTGTATGGCTCGAGGCATCGTCTTGTCGAAACCACAAATCGTCTAGTTCATATTTTTCAATTGCAGGCCAAAAAAATGTCGGTTGTCATAAAGCCATAGCGCTTCGGATTATCCGCACCACTTTCAACAACAGAAGCGATATTATTGGCCGTGCAGACATTGCTATGATGCACAGCAACATCATAGCAATGATGCACGGACAACATCTGCAACGCTTAAAGTCCCTTTAAATTTCTTTATAATCTTGCCAATTCCTTGCACAGTAGGTCGATTATGACGACCATAATCACCCCGAAACGATCCATATTCGTAAATGGCAAACCTTACACTAAATAAATTACACTTCAGATGACAGGTATCTAACAGCCGACAGCCTTGCCAGCCGGCGGATAAGAAAATACCAATACTAATGTTTTTTTGCATTACGATAACGCTCCACTTCACAAGGCTATCACCGAAAAACCACAGTATGTACCAGACATGGTTTTAGGTGACTTTTTTCTCTTTCCAAATCCAAATCACCACTTGAGTCATCCCGTTTTTTGTCGATTGAGAACATAAAAAGGAACTGAATTCTTTTTCGGAAAATACGTTTGAAAAACGTTTTGATGATTATGTTATTCTTTGCCATAAACGCATTGTTACGAAAGAAACCTCTTTTGAAGGTAATGCAATAAAATTGAATGACTAATAAAAATTTGTGTTTGATTTATCAATTCCCGTCACTTTTTTGACATAATACAGCAGGATACAGCCATTTTTGGCTCACTATTGCCTACAGCAAAAGCCCCGCTTTCTGGCAAAGAATTTGAGAATGGCCCATTCCGATTTAGTGACATGCAGTTTCTACTGCAGTTCGTAAATGCATAAACTTCCTATGATCCTAGAATGTAGCTTTCAATAGTACCGACATAAATTTTCTGATTTCTTCCTTTTGCAATTCACTCTCGATACATTTATTGGTGCGCACTGAAGCAGGTATTCAAGCAACAAATTGCCTTTATAAAAGCAAACTGAGCATTCTAAAAAGCGCGACACCCAATGGAGTCATTCGGTCACTACCGAAAGTGTGAGGACCAGAACGCTTTGCTCACAACCCATCAGTTTTAAAAGGAATTGTTTAGTTAGATTTTTTGTGTGGCTTTTTCGCATTTTTTGTTGTTGTCTAACATCAACAAAAGCCACCCTCCATGGGAGGAAACATGAACCATTTTTTACTTTGTCCACCTCTTTGCCGTTGTCAATATGAAGCGGAATTTTGAATATTTTGCAATGAATCTACGGCAACCATCAAAGATGGTTCACTTTTTTAAGCACAAACTAGGTACCTATGATGCTTTTCAATGCTTATCGGTGATGATTGGCAATGGAAGTGTGCTATTTATTGGACACACACACACAAAGTGAGCTATGCAAACTCTCTTTGTGAAGGACAGGACTCTTTCAATTTTGAATCTTTCATGAGTGTTTGCTCAGCTGCAAATTGGAGCAACATTGCACGAATCTGGCAAGTTAAGTCTACCAAATAATGTCTGAACACCATCTGCTCTCAAGTCAGTGAACATTCCAAATTGAGTTTGAAAAATAGTTTTTTAATTTTATGCTTGAAATTTATTAGTTTATGGCACCTGACAACTCTCACAACTTTTTGACTGTTTCCAAAATCTTGTATTGCGAGATTGTTTATTGTTTATTATTAGTTGTCAACCTGCTAAAAAACATTTAACAGGACAGGAAATCTCAACAAAATGTGTTCTTAACTTAACACATCATCGATATACGAGTACATGTAATTTGAGAATTTAAAAAATTGCAATGTTTGAGGAGTAGAATTCTTAAGCTAATTGCAGCAATGCTTTAATACAGAAATTTTGGTCAGATGAACTGACTAACTTAGATGAAACTTCATGCAATTTCTTAATCCTTTACTTTACAAAACTATTTGGAATGACAGAAGAGGTTACTGCAACGCTAATCGAAAATACTATGAATTTATATGAGGGCGGTCCCAAAACTAGTCGACATGACGCTTTCACTGGATTTGTAAATATGGAAAAAATTGGTCTCAGTCCAACCAATGCTCCCGCTCCTTCGTTTACGACTGTAAAATGTTAGATGACAGAGTTTGAATGAGACAAGACAAACATAGTAGTAGTAAACCAATTGAGGTGTCCACGCCAGACACAGCTAAGAAAATCCAAAAAATGATATTGGACGATCGGCGGCCAACTGAAAAGTGATGCCGTTTAAAAAGTGCTTTACATCGTATATTGATCGAAGATTTGGAGACGAGAAAGCGCCAGTTTGATGCCACGCTTGCTTTCAATAGAGCAAAAACAGACTTGTGAAGATGTTTCAGTTGAGTGTTTGACGATGTTTCACCGCAATAAAACCAAATTTTTGCATTGATTTATAACCACCACTTTAGACTTGAGACAAAGGAAAAGTCAAATCAGTTGACTGGAATGGGAGAATTGTCCCTAAAGAAGGCGACATTACTTCATCACGCATCTTATTCGCCAGATGAAATTTCCTCCGACTGTTTTCTATTCCCAAACTTGAAAAGATGGCTCGATGGTAAAAAATTTGCCAACATTAAAGATGTGGAGTTTGCGGTTGATGGCTATTTTAGGGAGTTTGACTGTTCTTACTATAAGCTGTTATTACTATAATACGAGGTGCGTTTAAAATATAAAGCGAAATTTCAAATTTCCCGGGCTACGTACGAGTACATTCGACCTACGATTATAATTTTCATTATGTTGGTACACTCGTCTCGAAGATATCCATATAGCATATATAGTTCGTTTGTGAGAGGTATAATTAAAACAAGTGTTTTTCGCGTTCGGTGATTTTCTGCTATCGAAAAAAGATGGATTAAAGAAGTTTCTTCAAATTATAATATTACATAAATAAGTGCCCAAAACACTTCAAATGTCGACAGCGGCTGAGTCAAAAAAATGTTACAAGTGGTATAAACTTTTTACAGAAGGTCGAGAAGATGTGAATGACGACGCTCGAAAATTGTTGTGGAGAATCGTCGAATCATGTCGGCATATCGGTTGGCTCATGCCATGCAATCTTTTCGGAAATTTTGGGCATGAATCGTGTGGCAGCGAAGTTCGTACCAAAATTGCTGAATTTTGACCAAAAACAACGTCGCATGGGCATCGTTCAGGAATTGTTGAATGGCTTCAACGACGATCCATATTTGCTTAAAAGGGTCATAACTCGTGACGAATCCTGGGTATATGATTACGACATCGAAACCAAAGCCAAATCGTCCTAATGGAAGAGTCTAGGAGACCAAGACCAAAAAAGCACGCCAAGTTCGATCAAATGTCAACGTTTTGTTCACTGTTTTCTTCTATTACAATAGCGTCATGCATCAGCAGTTTTTACCACAAGATCGTACGGTAAATAAGGAGTATCATCTTGAAGTTATGCGCCGTTTGCGTGAGCAACACAAAAAAACGCCCGTAATTTTGGAAAAAATTCATGGCTTTTGCATCATGACAATGCACCTGCCCCTCATCTTTGCTTGTGAGAGATTATTTGGCCAAAAACAATACCGTTATGATACCTCAATCACCGTATTCACCAGATTTGACTCTCTGTTACTTTTTCCTGTTCCCAAGATTGAACACACCCATGAAAGGACAGCGTTTTGCTGCAGTTGAGGAGATAAAAACCGAATGGCTGATAGAGCTCAAGGACATAGCAAAAAGTGCATATCAGAGCTGCTTCGAGGATTGGGAAAAACTCGGGCACAAGTGTATTATATCTGAGGGGGACTACTTTGAAGGAGATAAAATAGAAATTGATGAATAAATAATAATTTTTGAGAAAAATGAATATTCAACTTATTATTTGAACACACCTCGTATAAGCTATTTATAGCGCTAGAAAAAGTGCAGCGAGCTAAAGGGAGATTGTGTTGAAAAATAAAGAAAATTTTTTCCAACTTTTTTGTGTTTTGTTTGTTAGGTCGGCTAATTTTGGAACCATCCTCGTACATAATAAAAAAATATAATATAATTATAACTTTCTGAAGTCTCTTTTTTAGAAATTATGGAAAGATTTAAACGAGTATATGAGTTATTCTAAGGGGCATGGCAGTGCAATCGTTTTCCATTGTAGGAGTGACTGTTGCATATTACGCAGCACTGAATTTAATATAATTGAGTGAAGGGTGCAAATCTGTCAATGTATAGGTCAAGTTAGTTCATTTGTATGGGAGTTATAAAAGGGGGCATAGTTATCGGTAGATTTTTTTTTAAACTTCATCACGCATTAGAAAATAATTTATGTTCAGCGTATTGGTCAATTTATAAGGGATATAAAAGAAAAATTATTTAGCACACTTACTATAGGATGTCCAAAATTTTAAGACGGCACATAAAGGATTACGACGTTATCGTATCTACCAGCCAACCAGTTGTACATCCAGCCAAGTAGGTGGTCATTGCTAATAAGCGGTTAAGAAATTTAAAATTGTTAGGGAAAAATACGGGAATCATCTACAATCAAAATATCCTAAAATTTTTAAAAGAGGGTTTATTTCCACAAATGCGCTGGAAGATAAAGTCTCTCAACTCAATTTAATAGTTTTTAAAAGATGGAAAAAATAGTCACGTAATTTAAAGGAAGAATGAGGCATAAATTGCGCTTGGAATTAAATGGAAGGAATCGTAATATTAAAACTATGCAATTCAATCATGGAAGAAAATTAAGATACAAACTTTCGAACTCAAGCAAGAAGTAAATGAGAGAGAAATTGAGCCAGACTAGATATGAAGGCTGTTGTGCTTCTTTGAAAACGCGATTCAAAGAAGCACAACAGACGAGAAGAAACAAAAGCCTTGGCCCAAAATTTGAATAATTAGGATTAAATTGTTGAAGTCGAAATCGTTGTAATTGATAAAGAGATTGCGCTGGCAGCGGTAAATAACTTGCAAAGGTGTTTAACTTCTAAATAAATTTTTATTTAAAATATGAGATCACGCGTACGAAGTAGCGGAGTCTTGCCAATATCCCATATATTTCTAAATTTAATTTTTACTTAAAAATTGGAATCACGCGTACAATGCAGCGTGGTCTTGCTAGTATCCAATATTTTTCTCGTTTTAATTTCTATAAATTTAATATAATTTTGCAAGAGCCAGACATTTAATCCACTAGCTCAGCGAATGAAAATGTACTGCTTTGACAGTTCCTTTGCACGATGCAGCAAAATCAGTGGTCACTTTTTTTTTTTGTCTGTTCAGCGAAAGACTTCATTAATACAAAATTTGTCTTCTTTTATTGCGCCTGTATGAATTAAATTTATCTGAAATTTCGGCATCAGCGAGCAGCCAATTTGATACCTTAGGCTCAAATGATCTTGTCGGGTTTTACAATTTCCATGTAATTGTTTCCAGAATGTATTTAAAAGTCTTCTTGTTTATTCCTATTTATGAAATGTTGACTATCCTACATATGATTGAGGGTTCGAACGCCGGTCCAACCATTTATTATTACTTTTGCGGAATTACTCTGACGTTTTTGACTAACAGTTCGAATAGTGGTGTTTCAACAGTACTAGTAAAAGCTTTTCAAACTTGAATCGTCGTCAGATTGTAGGTCCCATTGAATAAGTCCAAACATAAAAGACGTATAAACTCACTGAGAGAAACTTTCCCATATCTCATTTATGGAATGCAAGGAAGTTTTGCTTTTGCTTTTGGTACTGAAACATATTTGACTTGCTTCAACAACATATTTTCTTTAAGTTTGTACTTTTAGCACAATTTATGCTATTCGATGTGAAATAACAAAATTTAAGTAAATACCGAAATTAACATGTTCAAGGAAAGCACAATTATTTTAATCGAGCGGATAAAACTTCAGAGAATATATATTCAGCTCATCACTCACAAGTTCGTATATGAAGGTACCTCATTACTATGGCATTCAATGTCCTGATATAAGAACATCAACTGTGGCATCCATTATGGCAACTAGGACAATGAGTAACATCATTCCGATTGTTTTATTGCCGTTGCCATGGCACAGTGCTAAGAAATAGCTTTTTAGCATTTCAAATAGATTTCATATATGAACTGAATTGAATAGAATTATGTTGTGATGTAGAATTATATAGTTTATTGTATTTCTTATGTTAATAAAAAACATTTTCGACACTTGTGGTGGAGTTGCGATTTCAAGTTTTAGTTCATCTAGATTTTTGCTTAGAGTTTTGAACAGAGTTTAGGGTAGGCAGGTTATAAGTGAATATATTTTTTGTTGAAGTCTTTTTTTCGTCTCTCAACAGAATTGACTAAATAATACTTTGGAAATTTATGATGGAAAGGCTCAGCAGAGAACAAAGAACCAAAGTTGTTCAATTTTACTTTGAAAGTCAGCATTCGATTATTCAGATCATATCGAAATTTCTTTCATATGCCAAATGCTCCTAGCGCTCCATCAATTTACCGATTGGTTCAGCGTTTTGGGCAACAAAAGGCTGTCTGTGATCTTCCGCGTGCTGGAAGACCTCGTGCAGTTCGAAATGAAGTGGCGATTGCTCGAGTGCAATCCAGTATTGAGGAAACCTCCGAAACTTCCGCCAGGCGACGTTCTTAGCAGTCTTTGCAAAGAAGCAAACAATGGGCACTTTTTGAAAGATATTATCTTTGCAACATAAAGTGAACATATTTCCAAACTATACTCTAAATTTTAATAAATGCCAACGTTAAATAAAGCAGAAAGAGAAAATGTATACATTGAATAAATCTTAACGTTACTTATGCGACACCCTTTATAAATAAATGTGATACACCAAGTGGGCATCAGAAGAGAGGAAATGTCCAGATGTGTTTAATCATTTTGGAGTTGAATGAATTTTTTGCTTAAAGGTACACAAAATCCCCATAATAGCCGTAGATCGCTGTTTTAAGTGTGTGAGCTCGAGCCTTCGCTGAAATACGCAAATGGATATGAAGTCAGAGGTGATAAGTGTCCTTAAAACTAACTAGGAAACATACAACACAATAATTGGCGCAGCGGATATCGTAAATCCTGTAACCACAACTAAGTAATATACAGGGTGGGCCATAAGGGTGTTGGCGGTTTAAATATTCAATTAAAAAAAAAACTACGAAACATAAAAAAAATATATTTGTATTTTTAAAAAGTAGAAGTGTGGGAATTTTTAAGACTTAAAAATAATGTTGTCCAAATGGCTTCCCTCGGCTGCTTGACATTCTTGGAACCGAAGTCGCAAATTTTGGAAAACTCGTTGAAAAGTTGTTCTCTGTACTTTGTTACTTTCCTGAATAATGTTCCTCTTCAACTGCTCTAAATTGGTCGGATTATTTATTAAAATTTGAGGTTTATTGCATAACTGAACTGATATCTAAAATACAAAGCTTATTTAAAGCAAAAATGCTTTATTCATATTTGTTAAGTTACATTTTTCATTTAAGTTTATTTCCTCTTGCTTTCGCTTGGGTTTGGTTTTTTATATTGTTTGGTGTGTTCTGGTTACAATGATTCATACTGTGTTTACATTTCAGTTTCTGATGATGTGATCTGGTTTCAATGTTTTTCTTATTGATCATATTTCCAGAATTCTATTGGCAAATCTAGAATATGCTTATAGATTTGCCAGCGATTTTATTATCTACAGTGGGTTCTGTAACTGTTTCATTGTCTACAGTGAGTTCTGTAACTAGTATTCTCGTAGACTACCGATTTGAGGTAGCCCCATAGAAAATAATCGCATGGAGAGAGATCGAGGCTACGTGGGGGCCATTCAATTCAATATCCTTCCATCAAATTGACAAAGTTAAGTCGGTTATTGGCATCATCGGGTTTTAATTCTTGGACTGTCTGAATCTTATAAGCATTCAAATGCAAATCACGTTTCAAAATTCGTCGCAAAGTTGTTCTTTTGACATCCAAAGACTGACTTCTCTTACGTGTTGACTGTTGCGGATTTCGCTGAACTGAAACACGAACACGCTCCACAATGTCGGCTGATCTTGCAGAAACTGGGCGACCACGAACCGTAATTGGTATTGTTGAGCCGGTTGTTTCGAACATTCTCATCCATTTTCGTATTACATTGGCGCTTGGAACTTCATTTAAATCGTGTAAACGGTGTTCATGCCGATACAAACGTCATGCAGTAATCACTGATTTATTGTTTTCGTAATACGCTCGGACACAAAATGCACTCTGCACCTCCGTGTAAGGCTCCATGGCGACTAAATTTCCAGGAAGCGGCGCAGCGAACAACATATCCCCCCGCCACCCCGCGCCGCGCGTTACCGAGAAATTGAAGAATTAAATCGCCAACACTCACATGGCCCACCCGTAGTAGATTCTTACTGCAATCACAACAATTACATGCAGATGGTTTGGAAAAAATATCTGCTATCTCTATTAAACATGATTTTGAGAAAATTTGCAAAGTATTCACACTTGCGTTGATCTAATTCTGATTGATTAAACAAGTAATTTGTTTGCAATACAATCATCAAAAATATAAATTTTCCAGTACTTAGTTCTGTAGTTATACGAGGTGTGTTCAAGAAATAGGATGAAATTTCATTTTTCTTAAAAAATATTTATTTATTCATCAATTTCTACGAGTAATGATATTTTACTTTTCTTAATTGCTTACAGCTAAATGCGGAAATGAAATCCATTATTTTTCTATTAAATAGCTTTAGTAATCTGGTCCATCGGATAAAGCCGGATGTCAGTATTGTTTCGGGGCACGTCAAAGATTGGCAGCGGCAAAGTGAATATATGCCACATTTTAGAGTTTTTTTTTTTTTTTTTTTTTTTATAAAGGAGAAAACGCAAACCTGAATACAATTATGGCCTTAATAATGTAAAAGCCAATATCGCGCAATTTGGTTATCGATTCTGTTCTAGTAATTTTGATGCCAGAGATAAACAACGTTTTGAAAGGTCAATTGTCGCAAATGTCGATAAAATAATAGAAATCGGCTGTTTCGATTACTCGGCAGCCAAACATTTTTCAAAACCACGTTTGGAACCGCATGAATAAGGCTGGTTACAAAAAGAACTTCGATGTGCCACACAAAATAACGTAAAAAACCCTCATGGAGCAAACTACCATCTGAGCAACAAAATCGACCTTTTCTTAAGCTGCTGATGAAAAGTGGGTCACTCAACAAGATCGAATGGCAGTGAACCGGCGCAAACGGATGCTAGGCCAGGTGTTTAGTGGGGTTGGTAGGGAATTATCTACTATTAGGTGCCTTCCTACAGCTAACTCTTAATAAGGACCTGTACCGTAACAATTGGATTGCCCGAAGGAAGCAACCCCTAGAGGCGATTGTTGTGGAACACAGTTCCACCAGGACAATGCCAGGCCGCGCACATCGATAGTGATTGGTCAGAAGTTGCAAGTGCTTGATTGGGAGTTACTTATGCGTCCCTCCCATAGGACGGATTCGACACCAAGTGATTACCAATCTATAGCCAATGATTTTGAAAGTTTGTGAAAATCGGTTGTCCCAATTTTTTTTCCAATACCGATGAAGGTTTCTAGAAGAGAGGCAAAACCGAATTACTATCAAAATAACAACAAGATGTCAAGAAAAACAAAGCGTATTTAACCTAAATCGGATGAATCCAAATATGCTAAATAATTATTTCAATGTCATTCAAAAATAGCAGATTACGTTTTAATAAGTCATATAAAGAGTTATCCATTTTTCAGTTCAAAAGTAAAGTTAAATAAAACACACATAAAACTATGATTTCGTTATAATGCTTGGATCTTAACATTGCGTGCGAAATACAATGTCATTTAAATGACCGCCTCTGGATTGGTTTCAGCAGTGAATCCGTTGGACGTTCCTCCAGCGTCATTTTCGAAAAAATGCGGCTCAATGACGCTTCTAGATCATAATGCGCCCCAAACAGTCAATTTTTCCGAATGAAATAGCTTTTTCACAATCGCTTTTTGGGTTCTTCGAGTCCCACATGCGACAATTGTGATCGTTGACGTAACCACCAAGTGAGAAATGAGCTTTATCGCTAAAGAAAATTTTGTTCGATTGAAAGCTCGCGTTTGAATCATCATTTTTGTAATAAGTTTTAACTATCTTTACTCGTTCTTTTGTGGTTAAACATTCCATGTTCGTAAATGGTAGCAGCTCATAATAGATAACTCCCTGTCAATGTCCCCAAATATGCATCAAACCAATTTTCGCCTGACGTTATCGTAGGTGACTCACTTTTTATCACTGGTGACCGTTTCAGAGATCGATCGTTTTGGTTTCGACGCTGCAGCGATTTTGTAACACTGTTCAGCGCAATCTACTTGAAGTTAAATAAAACAAAATACAGGTTACCAAGCCATCGATTGGAAAAATAAGGGAATAACGATTGTACTTTATACAATTACTGTACTTTATACAATGGATAAAATGGAGGAGAGATTGGTTTTCGGAAAATCGGTCAATCAAATCGGTGATGTGGTAATCAGCTATGTTTATTTATTCAAACTATAAATACCTCTTGTATATATATATAGGTATTAAAACAGTCTTTTTTCCAAGCTCTGTAAGCCAAAGCAAAGTATAAATTGTAAGATACCGCAGTCTACGAGCTGCAGGAAGCAGATTGAATTTCAGGAAGTCGGTAAATTTATGTGGGTAGTACCAGAAGGGGTAGGTCGATATAGCTACTTACCATTTCCGGCTAGCAATGTAACAAAATATTAGGTCGCTGAAAGTTTCAGCAAGTTTCATAAAGATTTACGACAGTTATCTTATCTATCAGCCAGGCGGACAAATGGACATCTTTCAAATGTTCTGAAAATTTGTGAAGTTCTTCTGATCACAAGATGCTTGGTATTTTATACGGTTCTCTTACAAATTCACCCTAAGAAATGAATGTTAAAAAAAGGAAGTTTTTCCTACTGGATCAATTTGTTCTGACGGTGACACCTGCAATTTTCGATAGTAAATACTAATTGGTTAATATGCTAGCATGCCGAAAATGCTCCCTTCTCATACGACAAACAATTATATTAATTGGTACGGCTCCTTCCTGTATCTATCGGCCTCTAGATTTTCTGCTGTTACTGGTAAAATTATTTGGGCAACGGGGGGATTTTGAATTGGACACTCTTATTGTGACTTATTTGGGAATAACCAAAATTATTTGCAGAATTCTCCAAGAAGTTCATGACTTTCAAGCTTTAAGCAAGCTGGCTGAGTGGCTTCTTAAAAGAGGCTTAAAGCACAAATTGACAACAAGAGTGGACCTGCAATCGAAAAATTTAGTTCGCACACCAATGTCTCTGATGACGGTGTCTTTCGTCCTGGCAACATGGGACATGATGATAATTTAAACAATATTCACGCTTCAAGTTATCAAGTTATCCACAAGGCAACATGGCTTTCAAATGATTATAAGACGACAAACCGTGTTGATCACATGATTATCACTTGTGGCGCTAATACGTTTTTGATCACCACCTGGTCGTAGCTAAGGTACGCGTTAGATTGGGGGATGGAAATACGTAAGTAAAAAAAGTTCAATGCAAGCTATACGAGTAATTCGCTAAGCTGCATAACCCTAAAAGACGCAAAGCCTATTTCAAGAATCTCTCTCAGATATAGTGAAAAAATGTCCCTAATCCTGATGTTTCTGGTACACAGTGGCAACGTTTTACGCATTTGACGGCGGCTACTCTAGTACGAAAAACTGCGCTCAGGCAACATATGGTATGATGGGCGTTGTTGCATAGTGACTGGAGAAGGAGGTATTGGCCAGGTATGATCATGAGTAATTTTAACGCGATGTGAAGGAACTTTATAATGGAAAGAGAATAGAAATACGCCGACTTTTAATCAGGTGAAAAGGTTGTGGACAGAGCGTTAGAGCGATGACAGGGAAAGTTGCCGGAAATCGTGCAAGTTCTGTAAGACAGTTTTGTAAATCTGGCCATACCAAAGCAGACAATTATGGAAAGAATATTTCCATGAGCTACAAGTTGAAGATGGAACAAGATGTAAGAATATGGTGTACTTAGGTCTAGACTGAATCAAAACGAAATTAGAATAGCGGTGTTCCGTAATACTTAAGCACACGCAGTTTTATTGATTATAGGCCACCTGCTGGCAAAGCTGTTTAAGATTGGAAATCGACATGAATCAGCCCCTAACCATGATTTAGCTTAATGAATATACTCTCGGTGATTGGGCTCAAACCTATGTTAAAAAACAACCTACTTAACAACTGTTGCACTATTAGATGTCCGTTCTAAGATGTCCGTTCTATCTGACTTGATTGGTAAACCTTTATCTGACTAGAAATTTACATTACTACAAGTCATGGAGAATATCTAAGAAAAATAAATCGACACATACGATCCTTTCGTTGACTACAAAGCTGTCTCTGACGGTTCCAAGTCGAAAAAAACGTATAAGGTCTTGGTCGATTTTGTTATTCCTGTCAAGATGTTACGTCCTGGCAAAATAGACAAGAATATGCAAAAACTGGGATTTAGACATGTTGACAGCCCATCGTCAATGACTGTAACGAAAGTTACAGCTGACTTAACTGGTATCAACTTCAACAAAGCCGTATGCTATTTGTGTATGTTGATGGTGTGAACATCATTTGCAGAAAAGTAGAAGATGTTGCTGCAGCCTTCTAAAGCATTGAGGAAGAATCAGAAAATGAGTCACATGATAAATGAGAACAAATCTAAATTATTTGTTTTGAAGAATGAAGTTTGATCGGGACTCTGCGTAAGCGTTAATAACTATAACTTTGGAATGGTGGTTGGAATTAGGTACCTCGGCTCCGCCGTTTATAAATCTAGTGATGTTAGCTTGAAAATTAGAAGAATAGGCTAAGCAAGCGATTTAATGACAAACCTATCACTCGGCGAGCATAAATCCAATTGTACCAAACACAAGTTCTACCTGTTTCGCTGTACGGCGGGGAATCCAATACAAACTGATGAAACGTTTTTGCTAGCTTTCGGAAGAAAAACGGTCCGATAAATATGTGAAGCCCTGATCGTTACCGAAGAGACGTGGTCAAGCGGATCAAAAGTACAGCGATAGTGCGGCGATTCGTCAATACGGAACAGGGCAACTAAAACTCCATTGGAAAGAGCAGGCTTTTGATGCACTCTCAAGATTCGGCATGACTGGTTATAGAACGCTTGCAGCAGACGGATTCGCTTTAAATTACTTTCTACGTGCGGTGTACTCGTATAACAAATTGGAAAGTCTACTCCATTCGTTATCTATGTAAGTAAGCATGTATTTCAGCCAAAGTGTGTATGGATAATTGCGATCAACTGTGACTAAAGCTGTTATTGTAAAATCGGTTATAATTGGTTTGAGTAACGCATTATGTGAATGTTATATCATAACGTGAACCGTGTCTTCCAATTTTGGTTCAAGATGAGAACAAAAAATAAATGTGTCATTTTAATTGATTTAGGATTTTAATTGTGATCTGTTCTTCAACCATTTTTCGAGTAGAAGATGAACAGAAAGACTAAGAAATATAACTAAATCCATTCAATATGCAATCCCGTGTGAATCAATGTTCATTTATGGGATCCAAATTCATGACAATGTCGATATTGAATACATAAACTATGTTGGAGCCGGATTTTTGCTACATTTCCAGCTTTTCGCCAGTGTTCTTTTTTTCATCCTAAATTTGCTCGGTGCTGAAATAAAAACGATTTAACCGATTTATGTATTCGATTTCAGATATTCAATATTTCTGGAAATTATATGTGATGATCGACTTTCATAAAAAGAATTATTTAGATCAGTAACCAGACCGAAATTCAACAACAGTTCTTAAGACAGTTCCACTTGAGCATAACATAGCCATTGCCTCACATAACGTCTTCATTGACATTGGCTGTACAAGTTGGCGTCTTACCTGAAGTAACTGGAAGAAACATTTAATTTAACATTATTGATTTTAATCAGATTTGGGTAATAAATAGCCCACAGCATGATGTCTCAAGTAATTTGTGTTGCGGTTTCTTAGAGAAATATTTTATTCGAATATTTATTCTTTTTAGGTTGATTGTTTGCTTAGCCCTTTTCCTGGTTGTAGGCTATTCAGTTACAAAGAAGTTTACTAGCAATTTATTGAGGCGACCAATGAACTTTCCCTACGTTTCAAATTAATTGAAACGCTACACCACTAAATATAACCAATACTATTAATTAAAATCCATTAAATATTTCGCCCCACTGTGGTTTCCACTCACTGTGCAAGACGGTAGCATTTTCGCTTTAACACCACAGCAGGCAACGAACGTTGAACATTTTCATTTAAACACTTTTCATATATTTTTCCCTCTTGGCTCATTTGAAACTCAATCCTTTTTCCTTCTATGGAAAGCAGGAGGTAAAAGGTACCAGATGCTGAGGCAACAAAAACGACAACTCAAGGTAAATTTCCATGGTAAGTGGA
This sequence comes from Philornis downsi, assembly GCA_019455685.1. Classification (NCBI taxonomy): domain Eukaryota; kingdom Metazoa; phylum Arthropoda; class Insecta; order Diptera; family Muscidae; genus Philornis; species Philornis downsi. The sequence continues at coordinate 1,508,722 of JAHXMU010000062.1, forward strand.
GACCGGGGTAATGGTAATAAACTTAGTACCCTGCTACATCTTAAGTCAATTTCTGCTTGGGAAATTTTTAAATACTCCTACGATACTGCGGCATTAAGTTAGTTTGTCAGCGAGTATCAATGGCAAAGTGTGGTGATGGCCTCTGCTCACGGAGCTGGCAGTAGTTATCATAATTCAAACAGCAGCAGTGTGGCAATGCTACTGCCACTCCGGCAGCGGGGAAAGCTAGCATGGCGAAGGGTGATTACGCTCGAAACATTTGATCTCCCACAATGTTAAGTGGTGACTGAATACGGGCACCTGACTGTTCATGCCGGTGGTGGTTGGATCCTTGAGCAGCATTGAGTAAAATGGTAATTTGCTGAAAAGTGTCTTATGATTAATTTAAATGACTGAATTGTGACAATTAATTTTATACCCCACTCCGGAGCGTGAAGCGAATGCGGAAACTTTATGGCTGTTTGGTTGATGGTAGTATTTATTGACACAGTATACAAGAGTGTCCTGATGCTTGCGCAAGCAGTCTTCGCCATTCCGCGGAGAGGTTGGTTGCCATGGTGGCAAATAAATTGTTGTTTTGAAAAAGTCCTTAACCGTAACCATTGGTTTTAATCTGTTAATACAGCTGAGCTTGTCGCACAAAGGAGTTCCGTGGATAACGCTTTTGATATATGAATTTTGAGAGCATTTATGCGTAACCAAGATATTGATAATTTGCAAACAATTACGTTAACGTTTAAGAGCCGATGGCAATGAAATTTAAATTGTTCGAATACAGTTACGTTGTTTACTTTCTCAAGTAATGATTTGCTTCACTGCTCTGATGAAGTGTGAAGGAAATTCTAAAACAAAATAAACTAATACGGAACGAGAAGTGGCAATCAAGTGTGAGAGGGAACTTTGTTAAGTTAATGTGAAATAAATGTAATTATATATAATATTACATTACACAGTGCGAGTAAGGCTTGTGATTTCTGAAGTTTACAAAACCAAAAATAAAGATATACTACACCATTTCCAATTGAAAGCGGGAAAACCCGATTGAAAATTACAAATTTCAACTTAATGTATATTCAACACCAAATGAAATTGAAATTTTTAAAACGATCTTGATAACTTCTACGTAATACTGAGAAAACTTGATTGATTGATTGATAATATGATGGACTGATAATTTGAATTTTTACTGTGCGTTTCATTGCCGTAGCAATAAATTCTTTTTGAAGATGGCTACCGTCCCCCCACGCCTGTTGGCGTATTAAATTCATACAATGCACCTAATCCGAATACCCTGGGAAGTGCCAATCAAATTCTGTGGAGACTAAGCCCCCAGTATCCCCCTTGTTACGCCTATGGTGTAATTAGAACAAAACTTGTTTATTGAAATCGAGAAATCACATTTGATATTAGAATAATTTTCAAAGTGTAGCCGGTGCTGGTTTAAGTCGTTTATGTGACTTTGTTGGCAATCGGAGAACGGAGATTTGATCGAAATCATAGCTTTATGTGTGTTATATTTAAATTTACCTTTGAAACTGAAAAATGGATAACCCGGTATAAGTCACTGCAATCAATAGATTAGGAGCTACATGGAAAATATTAATTTTCAATATAGCTGGGGCCATATTGTCCATTTGCAATAACGAGAATATGTCTAATATGGAAATATTAGCCGGTTCAAATTTCAGGAATTTTTTTAGACTTTTACGTCAGTTATCGTGTCTACCAGTCAGTCAGATAGGCGGTCTTCGCTCAATCTGCTTAAAAAGTCCTGAAACATATTTGGTCAAAAGCTGCTGGGTGTTACGTTTTTTCGTATCCGATGTTATAGACGCTCACCCCTCTGGTGGAAGTATAAAAATTCTTATATATATTAAGTTTTAAAGATTTTTCGTTTGCATAAATGTAGGAAGCAGCCCACTTTGAAGCCGATTAGTCTTCCATAAATCACATTTAATCGACTTTTTGTAGGAAAAATTAGAAAAGTCGAAATCGATTTTTGTGTTGCGAAAAGTCAAAAAATTGACTTTTCTGTTGCAAAAGTAGACTTTCGTTTTCAACTTTTAAATACTTTTTCGTAGACTGCTCATTTAAATATACCTTTTTTTACATAGAAAAATACTGCCGATAGGTGTATACGGTTGGACTTTAATTTCTAAAACTGAACCTTTTTTTAGGCAGCTACCTTCGGAACCGGAAGCAATTCGCATGTTTTAATGGTTGTAAAAGTTCATTGCAAGCTGTTCAATATGGTGTACCGCAAGGTAGTGTACTTGGACCCTTGTTATTTAAAATATATCCCAATGATATAGGAAACCTTGGATTGACAGGAAAACTCTTTATGTACGCATATATCGGTATACCCTTACCAGCACGAGACAGTTGCCAGACCGTATATTGAACGTGACGCGTCCTTGATATATGAATTTGTTCAAATAAACAAACTAGTCCTAAATGCCACAAAAACAAAGTTGATACGATTTAAGCCTTATTGTGATCACAACAACCATTTTTCTATATATATTAATGGTAACATTATCCAAGAAGTCGATTGTGTCCAGTATTTAGGTATATTTCTAGAAAATAATCTGTGCTGGGATAGACACATTAAACATTTAAAAAACAAATCAGCTCAAGTAGTAGGTATTTAGTATAAATTCAAAAATAAGTTTAATAGAACAGTGAGACTTTTAATATACGAAATTCAAAGTATTTTGAATTATATGGTTGTTTTATATGGGTATACAAAAAGTACAGAACGGAAAGAATTCAAAACAAAGCCTTGAAAGCTGTGGCAAATCTGCCGTTAACATATTCAACACTTTCGCTATACAGAAACATATTCCCAAGCACTTTACCTGTGCATGGTATTTATCTAATGAAACTTCTTATGTATGTATTCAAATGCTTACACAATATAGGACATCACACAATACATTTTGCTATCAACCAACAAGTGTTCAGTACCAGAAATAGTAGTAACTTGAGGGTAGCAAAGTAGACTTGAAATTACGAAGCAGAAAATTGAGTATTCGGGTAGCCATGCGTATAATAATTTACCTCAACATTTAAAAATCGCAAATAATATTCCAACATTTCAAAATTTTTCCAACATTCACTTACTGCAGAATGTTGAAGGAATTCTTATTTAAACTTTTTGTTTGTATACTAAATTTGAAATAACTTTAAAAATTTTTAATAATTTTTCTGTAACATAATTGTAAAAGACATTGAATTTTACTGCCAACTTGCCTAAAACTCATATTAATATATATATATTATTCTACAGTATTGTACAGTTTAATAATAAAAATTTGCTGTTATTAAAAAAAATTCTTAATGTGCAGCTATGCAAAGACAAACATTTGTTGCAGTCTCTTTAAATATGACTCCATGCTTAATACAATTTAACTCCCAGTGTAGAAATTACAAAACATTTTATTTGCAGTTTACTATTTCGTTTATTGGACCTTACGATTCTTACTTTGTGCGTAACTGCTTACTTTGACTGCCTGTTGTTGCAGAATAACTCCTCTTTATTTTACAAAAATGTTGATGATTGAATAAATTCCAAGCGTCTTTTATTCTAGGCTTATGTACTAATAATATTATTAGTTATTTACTTGTTATGGTATATTTTAATATTAACTTACAAACGTTTTCAGATGTACGGTTTGTCCATTTAGTGATTTTAAAACCACAAGTCTGACAAGGCTATCAGCTGTTAAATAACTTTCATCTGAAGTGTTATTTGTTGAGTGAAAGGCCTGCATTAACGAATGTGAATAGCTTAACAACTCAAGAACACGTAAAGATAGTTAAAACTTACTACAAAATGGTGATTCAAATGTGGTTCAACTCCAACGATTTTTGCCTTTATTTCATGAGAAGTTTTCAAACAGCGTAATTTCACGTTTTGGCCGCGTCAATTGGCCACAAAGATCATGCGATTTGACGCCGTTAGCATTTTTTTTTTGTGATTGTGTTTACGAGGATAATCACTAAACGTTGGAGCATTTGAAAACATTCGTCAAGTTATTGCCAAGATACCGCCCGAAATATTCGAAAAGATGTTGCAAAGCTACCTTAAACGATTTCATTGCTGCAACCAACCCAGAGGCGGCCATTTAAATGGTTCAAGCATTATAATGATACAAAAGTTTTATCGAATTTATAGCTTTATGTGTGTGTTTATTTAACTTTACTTTTGAAATCAAAATATATATAGCCATATATATCAACAGCAACAAAGCAACAAGGTTTCTGTCAAATATTTAATAACTGGACGCCTACTTGTTCCTGGATATGAATGCGGTAATCTGATCGCTCATAATATTTTTGAGTTTGTAATTTTATATCCTTTTGATTTAGAGCTATTGCCTATTGAGACAAGCACGATACAACATAATTAAAGCACTATAATTAAAAAAAAATATTTCGTATTAAAATTTTTGCTTAGAAATTATGGAGGGAATATTGATTTTTACTAAACTAAAAAGTTATAGCCAGGAACTGCAGCTATAACAAAAAGAAAATAACTAAGTATTACACTTACCAGAAACCTTTTTGCTTTTTCTTTTTATTTTTTCATTCGATGAAATCAATGAAACACCACAAAATCACACATAAATAGATTTTAGTCGAAAGTTATATTTTGCTCCTGAAGGTGTGTAAACGAGTATGAAAATGAGCCCATTTTCATTCTCTAACCAAAATTTATAAAATGCTTGGTATGGCCCAATTTAGTTGAATTTAATGGAATTGAATGAAAAATATGAATTTGAAAATATATGGCTTAAGTTGTTCATTTCTATGCGAGGTAAGTATAAGTTATGGCCTATTTAGTGGTTGATATTTTTCATATTTAAAAAAAATAAAAATAAAAATAATAATAAAATAATAACAATTATAAAATAAAGGTTGATGCTGAAGCATAGTTAGATATTGCAGAACAAAATCTAAAACTTTGGAAGTAACAGAAGAGGTGGACTAATATAATCCGTTTTCAATGTTAAACTTTTTTTTTTTGGGGGGGTACAGTTTGAGAACTCTAACAATATTTGGTGGAAACATATCTGAAGAAATGCAAAATGTAAATTCGGCACATTCATCTTGTGTCGCGTTTTCCCATTCACATATTATCCTATTGCATGCAACAAGGCTGGCAAAATTGCATTTATCTCTTGCCAAGTCATATAATATTAATTCCATATATGTGGAAAGTCACTAAACAACGGGTTATTCATTTTTCGGTTTTAAAAGAAAAGTTAAATGAAACACACAAAGCTGTGATTCGGATGAAACTTTTATTTTATTACAATGCTTTGACTTTGCCGTTATGTTCAAAATACAATGTCTGTATAGAGGAGGAGATAGATTGATGTAGATGATTGATATGATAGCAGGGGGAGTAGCGGGGAATCCTCTAATCAATTTGATACCTCTCTCGTTGTAGTTGTGGAATGTAAATGTCGGACTTTATTGCGAATTATCCAATTGCGATGATCTTTAGGATTACCAATTTCTGGTTTCTACCAGAGAACTGAAAATTGGAACTTGTAATTTGGATCATATAATTCCAGTCATGTGAAATTATATATAACCAAATTGATCGTGCAGAAATTACAAGTGGCGATAAATAAAGGATGAGAATTAGAATTAGTGCCAACTCAAAGGAGATTTATTGAGGCAACGAGTTGTGCTTACCAGTTGAGATCTGATTTGTAAGTGATTATTTCTTATTACAAAACTTTCGACAAAAGTTAATTACATATGTTACAATGCAGAATTCAGTTACATTTAGTACACATATTTTCACTCAATGGAGTTATGTAACACTTCAGGGGCAAAATTTTGAGTTCATTCACAATAATATTCTATACATAAGTACATTTTAATGTACAAAAGAAAAGTTAATTTTAATATAAATTCAATGGTAAATTCAAATATGTATATATGTATAATCTTAAAATTATGGCTAAAATGTTGAAGTTTAGACAATGTCATTTAAATAACCGCCTCTGGATTGGTTGCAGCAGTGGCAGTTCTCGATCTTTTTTTTTCCACATTTTGAGCGGTATCTCGGCGATAACATTGACGAATGTTGGGTTTCAAATGCTTTAACGTTTGGAGATTATCCACGTAAACACGGTCTTTGATGTAGACCCACAAAAATAAGGCTAACGGCGTCAAGTTGCATGGTTTTGGTGGCCAATTAACGTCGCCAAAATGTCGAGTTGCGCTTTCTGGAAACTTCTCATGCAATATAGCCAAAATCGCTAATGTTAAGTGCTCCGTGGCACCGTCTTATTAAAGTCACATATCGTTCAATAACCTGCAATTGCAGTCCAAGAAAAAATCGGCCAATATGGCCATAACGCTTTGAATTGATGGTAATGGTAACAATTCTGTCAGGGTCATTTCCGAAAAAATATGGTGCAATGATACTTCCAGATCATAAAGCGCACCAAACAGTCACTTTTTCCTGATTCAATGTCTTTTTCACAATCACTTCTGGGTCCTTCAAGCCCCATATGCAACAATTTTGCTTGTGGACGTGGGCACAAAGTGAGGAATGAGATTGATCGCTGAGGAAAATTTTGTTCGAAAAATCAACATTGAAAGCCTGTTGCTGTAGCACCCAATCAATATATCTACGGCGTTTTGAGTGGTTAGAAAGCTCTAATTGTTCCGTGAGGGCTCTATGTGAATGGAAGATAAATCCAAATGCAAAATACTCCACGATGAGCCGTAAGATGGGCCTGTCCTTGCTGAGAACACCGTGGAACCGACAAATTCAGAAGCGATATTTTAGGCAGTGCGCATCTCTAAGGCTTCCTGTCTCTTCAAATTTTTCTATAATCTTGCCAATCGCATGCACAGTAGGTCGATTACGACGACCATAATCACTCATAATGCACGAAAGGTGGCAACGTTGGTATCACCACTTTTATAGTAAGTTTTAACTATTTTTACGCGTTCTTCGGTTGTTAAACGATTCATATTCGTATATGGCATATCTTTCCCTGAATAAATCACACTTCAGATGAGAGGTATTTAACAACTGATAGTCTTGAAACACTAAAACAAAAATTACATTCTAATTACAACACCAAAACAAAAATAAAATTTTCTCCAAAAGCGATGCAATAAATTTGAATGAATTATAAATATTTTGCGATATATTGATAAATTTCTGATACTTTTGGACAGAAGGTTTATATAAAAAAATATATTAAACTATTTGCTATATCTTTAGCATATCCAAGTGATTGCTACTCATAGTTCTTAAAAGTAATCCCATAGGTCTGAGTGAATAAACATTAATTACAAATCGTAAAACTTGACACTGGAACTAAAAATGAGTGATGGATGGATGGTAAATGACATAAAACAAATTCAGCAAATGTCCTCTCATAATTACTCTAGGGAATTTTCGGAAGTGAATGCTTCTGTTGAGGGCAAATCAGTGCACACATTATCTAAAAAAAAATGAGAGCATGTGCATATCCAAGTTAACGATGTTACGCATCAAGGCTACACGCCAAACTCCAAAAACATGCTGCAGGAGGGGAACGTGTCCAATAGAGTGAACAGTTTTTGATATTTTAATAACAAATCTTAAACAACCGCATCGCCCCCATGGCGAAACAACCTTCCATCACTCACTCTACAATTCCGATAACTAGAAATTCTCATCAACACATACTCAGGCTTCGGTTAATGTAGAACTAATTTGACACAAATATCAAATTGGACTTAGACCGACATAACCATAAAATCCTCCCACTAACTGCTCCACAATCACAGTATTCGTTTTCACTCTTTAGAGGATGGTTGGCGCTGTGTTTTAATTTAAGTGCAACACATGGATGAGCCGAAATTGTATGCTGACATCCAAAGAGGTGGTGTCCAGTGGCCGTAACGTATTTTGTCCTTATTTTAATGTTTGTTTAGCTTTTTGCTGGGTACATTTACCTTGCCCGAGGACAGAATTGACTGAAACACATGAAAAGCCGTTTGATGATGCTGAACAAACTGGAGTTCATTCCTAAGGGAGATATGCAATCAACGTAATCAATGAATTTTCGATAGAGAAGTTAGCGTTCTCGAATAAACAGTCCATATTAACATTACCGCAAAGGGTGTGACAGATTGGAGCGGCAGATATTTGTAGCCTAGGGTTATTGGATTTCGCATACATAAATTTTATGGGCAAAACATAATGGAAGTCCAAAGTGGGTCACCAAATTTCCCCCAAGTTGAAATTGTTTCACAATTATTTGATCACCTCAAGCTCTTATTTTGATAGCCAAAACACGCGTCTTTGTATTCACGGGTGAAAAATTCCACGAGACATTGTTTGCTTGTGAAAAAATTTCACGGCATTGGTAGTTTTTTATATATTGCTTTCCAACACTGAAATCGAAACAACTTGTGTTTTTATAACATAATATATTCGATATGTTTTTTTTTCATTAAAATTTTAATTCACAAGTTTACAAATAAATGTTTTATCAAACATACTTTTATTATGACGCTAAAATGCAAGTTATTCGAAATTCAGTGTGTTGGATTCTAACACACATTTTTCTACCGAAAAACATAGCATTATCCGGTAGAAAAGTTTAACTTCAAATTCCACGATCATTTAATAAGTTTCACTGTGAAAAGTCAACTTAGTACCAACTTTGAGATGAGATGAGACACCTGTAAAAGAGTCATCATGGCGTAAAACTGTGATTTACGTATACTAAAGCTGCCATGTAGAAATGCAAGAATTTGAGAAATATTTTTTTAACGTCCCCCTGCAAAAGACAGAATCAGTGAGATAAGTATATGTTCAACTATGACGTTGTATTGTATGACGTTGTTGTATTTTAACAAGTATTACAATTAAAGGCTGCTAGTATAAATGTAAGTTACATTGTTAACCAACCGATTTTTCCAGATTTTTCCAAGAATATAAACCAAAAAAAAAAAAAAAAATGGGCAAAAATTCGGGTCGCTGCAGTCAACGTGAGAATGAAGAAAAATGTACGTTACAGCTGTCTATTCAGTTGTCTGTTTGCAGTCTGTTATATTTTTATAGGATACTAGCCGACCCGGCAAACGTTGCTTTGCCTTCAAATTTTAGCAGGAGCAGAAATAATTGCTTTTTAATTTGTGGTTTGTATAGGAGGTACCACTTCCCATTGTCCAATCCGGCCCATATTTGCAGCAGCACTTAAGATATGTACACCAAACCGATGTACCAAATTTTGTTCAAATACCGTAAACAGGAGCAGAAATATTGGATATTTAATTTATGGTTTGTATGGTAGGTACCACGCTCCATTGTCCAATCCCGCCCATATTTGCAGTAGCACTTAAGATATGTACACCAAACCTACGCACCAAATTTTGTTCAAATATCGTGAGCAGGAGCAGAAATAATTGATTTTTAATTTTTTGTTTCTGTGGGAGGTACCACACCCCTTTGTCCAATTGGACCGAATTGCAAATCTAAACCATCCCGTTCACCACCAAGACGCATATACAAAAAGTTATGCAAAGCGGTCCAGCCGTTTAGGAGGAGTTCACTGACAACGCCCGTACAGTAGAGTTATATATATAAAGATACTATAAGGGGATCGACAATGCGGTTCATTTTCATTATAACTTAATATGCACCAGATTTGATTGAAATAATTATATCAAAAGTG
>JAHXMU010000062.1:1518825-1566619 GCA_019455685.1 Philornis downsi
TTCTGAAATTTCTGAAATTGTAACAAAAATTATAGCGAGAGCGAACAAAAGTTAAACAAGTTAAGTATATGGGGGAACAAATTAAATTTATGTAAATCGGTTAATTTGTAAAGAAAATCTTAGAAGGGGCGTTCTAATGCCGTTCATTTTCGTTTTTAGGCACTACTTCAGCAAGTCCTTAACATTTAACACACATGTCTGAATTTAGTGCAACCGAACAGAATATATGAAGTAGCGAATGAATTGAGTAAATCTGTCAGTTATGCGGGAGATACCAGAAGAGTCATCAATTGATTTTTCAAGATTTTACCAAGGATGTAAATCAAAACAATGGTCAATAATTCAGGTATTGGGCCTTACAGGGAGTAGTTATGGGTATACTCGTATAGGTTATACATTTAGTGGTTTCAAAACCGCAGATTTGGTAAGGCTGTCAGCTGCTAAATGGCTGTTATCTAAAGTGTTATTTAATAACTGAAAAATAGTTAAAACTTACTACAAAAGTGGTGACTCCAATGTGAGTCAACACGATCGATTTTGGCTTTATTGCATGAGAAGTTTCCAGAAAGCCCAATTTAAGGTTTGACGACATCAATTGGCCAAAAATATTATGCGATTTGACGCCCTTAGACTTTTGCTTTTGAAGCTACGATAATGACTTTATTTACGCGGATAATTCTCAAACGCCCTCCAACCGAATTGTTATAAAAAGTAGTTGAAAACTACCTCAAAAGTATCCAATGCTGCAATCAATCCAGAAGCGGTAATTTAAATGGAATTGTATTTCATAACGGCTAGATTCAAGCATTATAATGAAATAAAAGTGTGTTATTTTAAATTTTTATGTGTGCTTTTTTTTTTAAATTTTACTTTCGAAGTCGAAAAATGGCTAATTTATAATTTATTTCAAAAAATCAGTTAAGTTGTTTGCGGGCAGAGGGAATATAGACCATTTAAAAACCCCGGTAAAATGGTGTTATGGTGTCTATCAAGCAGAGAGACGGATATCGTCTAACCGCCTTAAGATACTTGGTACCTTAGACGCATTCTTCTTACATTTTTGTCTAGATGTTAATGCATACTCTTTAATGCAGTTTACTTACAAATGTACTTTGAAATTTTACATATCGGATCCAGTTTCGTATGATATTCTGGGATCTATCCCAATTACATTTTGGAAGTGCAGTGAGTTGGTTTAGATAACACAGATAACTTAAATTATTTTAGCTATCGTTTTCATTGCGCTCTGCCAACTTCTTGAAAATAACAGCAAAAGTCAGCATGCTAACAAAATGCTTCCTTTCCTTAGATCATCCCCATTTTCATAAATGATTCTATACGCTAGCTTTGATGAGTTTCCTATTCCTGCGTGTGTGTGTGTGTATTTACGTGCAGGTCTCTTAGCGTATAGTAGTGGTGTTTGCGCACCCCTCTCTTGCTTTTTATGTAGTCAGCGGACCCAAGAGGTCAATTGGCGTTACTTTGTGCACACTATCATGTCCAATTCACAACAGTGCTAGTGATAATTGCCATTTACATTTGTAGAGAGAACTTGCCAATGATGCCAAAGTTTGTTTGCATCTGGCTGGCCCTTCCCCGGCCACATTCCCTCCGTCTTGCCACGACATTTGTGTCCGAAAACAAGAACGAAACATTGACAGCATTTTAATGGCACGTGTGTTTCGTTTTATCGTTACGAGTAGTTTGCATAAAAAGCACCAGCGACAACGATAAATGGCAGCGCAATGGCGACAGCGAAAGGACAACGTCCTTTGATGACATAGAAATGAGAATCTTCCAAGTATTTGCTGCGAAAATTGCAATTCAAAAGCGACGAGCAACAGAAATGTGCTTTGATGTTGTCCCCTTTGGTATTTACAAAGGATTCTCATAGGGCTCACATCATTAAGTAGTTTTACAACTAACGTCTACAATTTCAATTTAAATATAACATTTGAATTGACATTTCATAGAATTATCTTATATTAGTGATGGAAATTAAAACCAAGTTATCATTTGTTAAATAAAAGCTAAGTGGGATTAAAACTCGTGCACTTTGAATTTAAAAGAGGTTTGCAAATTGTGGAAGCCAAGTTAGATATTTCCACAAACAAATAATTAATTTTGTGTATAAATAATACAATGTGTTACAGAAAATTGCGTCAATCCTACACTACAATAATATAAATTATCTGAAAAACAGTGAAAGAATTTTGATGGAAGTTCTTGTATTATTATACATTCTGTTACAAAAGTAATAGAAATTGGTCAATAAAACACAACATATTTATCATTCATTGAAAATTATTTTATTGCCATAAAAGTAGTCTCCATCTGTTGTAGGATGATTTTTTAAGATTTAAAATTTTCAGGTTGGCAGCACTGGTTGGTAATGGCGTCGGTAATGGCAAACGTCATCTGTTAAAGTGAAAAGTGTGCAGTATACTCTGCCATTTCATCATGGAAGGACTAACAAACGAGCAACGATTGCAAATCGTTCAAATTTATTATCAAAGTTCGTGCTCTGTGACAAATGTGCTTCGTTTGATACGACCATTTTATGATCGTCATAATCGACCCGCTAAATCAACAATTCGTGCTGTTATCTCCAAATTTCGCATCGAATTTACTTTGTCGAACATAAAACCATCGACTCGCATGCATAGAGTGCATACCGAAGAAAATATTGCAGCCGTAGCGACCAGTGTTAATGACGAACGCGAAATGTAAATTCGTCGCCGTTCTCAGCGATTGGGCATGTGTTGCTCAACCACAAGGAATTGTTTTTCTGCCCAATTGGTTGAATTGAACTTGGTTGACATGTGGTTTCATCAGGACGGTGCAACATGCCACACTACTCGCGAAACAATGGATATGTCGAGGGATGAATTTGGTTAGCAGCTTATCTCTCGATTTGGCCCTGTGAGTTGGACCCCAAGATCTTGCGATTTAACGCCTCTTAATTATTTCTTGTGGGGTTATGTCAAGTCGTTAGTCTATGTAGACAATCCGAACACTGTTGACGCCTTACAGGATAACATAACACGAGTTATTCGTGGAATACAGGCCGAAGTGCTCGAAAAAGTGACGAAAAATTGGACTTTCCAAATGGACATTTTTACATTTACATGAAATTATCGTTAAAAATTAAATAGCAAAGACCAGTTTATCGATTCCAATAAAAAATTTTAATATGTGATGGAAATTTAAGTGTTTTATTCCATTAAAAAAAAAAAAAAAACTAAGATTAAAAAATCACCTTTTGTAATACACATACCCCGGTGTATAGCTCAATCATTAAAATATGTTTCAAACGCATATTCTTGAAAAGATTTCAGTTCCCGCTGCGATTTCTTCTTTATGTCTTTTTTTTCGGAGTACGCGAAAACATCGGAGTGATAATTGGAGTTTTGGAAGTAGAAAAAAGTCAGCAGGAGTAATATCAGATATACGCGGTGATTGTTTGATCATATTTGTTGTGTATTTTGTCCAGATCATATTAATTGTGTATTTTGTACGGAAATTTGTTCATAATGATGGCATTATCCTGGAGCAAAATCTATGTATTTTTATTGATTTACCTTAGCATGTCTTCAGCGACCTTTACACAGTTGAGTTTTTGGTAAAAATTCAGAATCCGTACTTAAATAATCGTGAAGCACAGAAAATTCAACGACTATCTGTCTCAAACTAACTTGACGATCTCTAACCACAATTTACTTTACTTTGTCGATATTAACTTCTATGGAAGACGTTGATGGCCGACTAAAGCGAAGCAAATCTTTCACCGCATGTCGACCGCTTTTGATCGCCATCTGTCATATAATTTGTTTACAGTGCTCGATTTAGTGGGTTTACCTCAAATGCGTTTTACGATTCTTAAGACAAATAAATAAATTTTAATCCAAATCAAAAAACAAAATTATTGAGAGAGGAATATGCTCTTGCTATTGCCATAATCCTGTGATCATAATTACAGCCGTGTCAGATTAAAATAAAGCTACCTGTCAGTATGTTGAAACTGCATTCAGTACACATGTTATTGCTTAAAATTCATTCCTTGTCCACAATATTCGAAAAAACAAAATATGTATTTGCTAACTTCAAATCTGTCTAAATTTAATTTCCTGCCCAAAATATTCAAAAATGATGTAAATTTTCAAATATAAAAACGACCAAGAGAACAAAAGCAAAATATGTATATGGAAATAAAAAAAAAATGCTCCCCTTCAAAGGAAAACATCACCAACTCTTGATAGCAGAAATATGTATGAGTTCACTTTATGAACCCAAACAACAACAAGAGACTCTCCCTCGACCAGGGATAAACTTCAAACGAGCGGGAGTTTCGAACATCTCCCCATTCCTCCCAGCATTTGGTATTCTGATTCAAATGCAAAACATGAAATCGTATTACTGGTATTTAATTTAAAATTCTAACACTGATTTCAATGACACACAGATACATTTTTATTACATTTTGAACAATATGGAACCAACAACGAAAATAGCAACAATATCAAAAACACGGAAAAAGTAGCTTTGGGAACATATTACACAAAAAATTTGTTACACTTCCTCAAGTTTTATTATGTTTTTCTGTGGGGCGGGGGGGAAATTCCACCTTGGGCGAAATGGCAGTGTATAAAGTTTCCTCATTCACATGTAACAATTTGCATGCAGAATGAGTCTGCCCAAAAACAAACAAAAAAAAAATCTTTAGTATATCCGGTATCAGTTGTGGTCGCCTTTATTGCTTTTGGTGAGAAGTATTTCTGTACAATTGATTATTGACTGGAAGTGAAATCCGATATAGCAGATGTCTAATGTATATTTGATTTGTGGGTGGATTTACCCCCAGAAGAGCAACAGAAATTCTTGAGAAAAATCTATTAAACCTTATTTATTCAGGAATCAAAAAAAAAAAAAGTTATGTTAAGTGATAAAAACAGAAACAAAACTGAAAAATTGGCTGCTAATTTTAGAAACTTTTTCTAATACAATCCTGCTTCTATCTAAAAACTCTTAATCTCTACTTTCAAAGGATATTAATAAAACGATATTTTATTTATTTTCGCAAAAGAAATGGAGCAGCATAGTAATCTGATTGTGCAGCATTCAAAAGGACGCTTCTAAAGTAGCAAGTACCGTTTGGCTAACTGTGTTTCAGAATCTTCGTAACATCAGAGTAATGTCCATCTATCTGTCTAGCTGCCAGACACAGTAACTGTGATAAATCATTATATTAAGTGAACCATTTAGTGGTTTAAAAACCGGCGATTTGCCAAGACTGTCGGCTGTTAAATATCTGTCATTTAAAGTGTCATTTATTTAGTGAAAGATTAGCCATTTGCGAATATTGATCGTTTAATAACCGAAAAATGCATAAAAATAGTTAAAACTTTTTAGAAAAGTGGTAATTCAAACGTGGGCTTTCAAGCGAACAAAATTTTCTTCAGCGATAAAGTTCAAAACCAATTTTTAGTGGAAAAAATTGCAAAAAAAATGTCGCATGTGAGGCTCGGAGAACCCAGAAGTGTGTATGGAAAAGCCACTCTTCTTCTTCTTATGTGGCGACTGGAATAGACAGCCTTATCTATTATACACCGCCCGTAGAAAAAAAAAATTTCAAGTGCTTCGATATTCGGCGCTTCTGTTCCAATTCGTCACACCAAGCTTCGAGAGTATTTCAAAGACCTGGTCCTTCCTACGAAATTTTAGTCGCCCTCTTCTGCGCCGTCCATTGAGTTCGTTGTCGAAAACTTTCCGCGCCCGAGCATTCGGCTCCATCCGCACAACATGACCCAGCCAACACAATCGCTGTATATTAATGCGTTTGACTACGTCGATGTCGGCATATAGCTCACACAGCTCATTCCCAGTACTGATCTTTTTGCTTGTGCTATAACCCAGGATTCTGCGCGATATAGCAAGTCGGGTAGAACTAATATCTTGTACAGCCGGATTTTTGTTTGTCGAGACAGGGCTTTATCATTGAATCGCTTGCTTAGCCCATAGTAACATCTGTTAGCAAGCAATACACTGCTCTTTATCGCCATGCTGACATCATTCGTTTTGTTTACAGCGTAACCGAGGTAGATGAATTCTTCCACCACTTCAAAATTATAGCTATCAACGTTCATACAGCGTCCCAAACGAATAGACTCTTTTTTCGTTGAAACCAATAACTTTGTTTTGTCCTCGTTTACCACCAGACCCATTTTCGCTGCTTCCTTCTCGATGCCTGAGAAAGCTGCAGTAACATCTCGCATCTGCGAGATGGAAAAGCCATTACATCTGGAAAAAGTGGCTGTTTGTTGGAAAAAGTGACATTATGAAGTGGAGATATCATTGGACAGTAGTATTTCAAAAATAACACTGGAAGACCCTCAAAAGGATCCACTGCGGCAATCAATCCAGAGGCAGTCATTAAGATGGCATTGTATTTCGTACATAATGGGAAGGTTCAAACGTTATAATGTAAGAAAATTTAACCGAAACCATAACGTTATCCGTGTTTAACTTTACTTTTGAAACCGAAAAATGTGTAATCCTTTAACCCCATAAACTTCTAACTCTATAAAACTTCTTAAAACTTTACACCGGCTAATATTTCTCGAAATCGTAGTCAAGGATTATTAATTTAAAGCAATAACTAATTAATTTCAGCAAGCTAACTTTTCGTCCAACAACGCATGACAAAATTTGAAAACGTCAACCTATTGACTATACATCTTCTGATAATTCCCATACAAATAATCCAATTAATGCATATATTTTTATTATTATAGTCTGCTTCCATAAAACATTCAAAACGGTAGACGAACGAATCCTCTATGGACGAAAGCATTGCTAACAAGGTTTTTATAAAACGTAAAGTTTTCGTCAACTATCATAGTTTTTATAAGTTTTTTTTTAACAATTCTTCATATCGGTTCACACAAAAATAGTTGTTTGATGGTAATCCTTCTTTATCAAAGTGAAAATCGGAAATCTATATGAATTACGAAGACGAACACAAATAGTATTTCATTTGCTTGCCGGACGATTTGAGTGATTCGTGCGAATAGGCTGTTAATATATTTTATCCAATTACAATAATGTCAGTCTTCTACACGAATAGATCTATTTTCCGAAAATTACTAATTTTACTATAATTCATAATTAGTGGACTTTAATTTTTGTCCAATGAACTATTTTATAATGCTCGATAAAATTTAAAAAATTGACCTTTTAAACATATTTTTTCTTATATCCAATATAAATGACAGATTTAATTAATACATTTATAAAATCATATCTTCAATGCAATTCCATTAAATTCAACTAGACTTGACGCATTTAATAAACTTGACTTGGAGATTGAACATGAACTGAGTTCATGCTGATCGATTTTCAGAAATTTAAAGTTTCCTCTGCAATTCCTAAGTCGTAGGCTTTTGCAGATTATATTTTTGTCCGTTGTATTGCCAAAGAGTTTATATTTTTTATATTTATAAACAAGAGAAAACCACTCTTTCATGTTGCTAAAAATTTCTCATCCATTGTAATTCCGGCGATTAGATAGAAAATCTGAACACTCAACGTTTCCAGAGCAGAATTTTAGACAATTTTAAATACTTTTTTTTCTTGGTATAATATAAAACTTTTTGTGTTTATCTTGATATATTCTTCTAATATGCTCGGCATTACACAAATATCATTTGCGTCTCAATGTTAGAAAATACTTATAAATATTGGCACACATTGATTTTTTGTGGCAACACTGCCATCCAATTCTTGTTTGTTTGTTTTCTTTCTACCCGCTGGTTTTATAACAATATGCTGTGGAAGACTCACTCCGTCATATTATTATTATAGGCTCCTTGACGAAAACTTTCAAATGTTTTATAATAATCCTGTCAACAATGCGTTCACCCATAGACGATTCGTTCGTTTGCCGTTTTGAACTTTTTATGAAAACAAGATCTTAATTGTCATACGGGAGAAAGAGCCCGATATGTCTTGTGTAAGGAGGAACTTGTAACATCAAACAGAAAAATATTGGAAAATCTCAACCAAACAACACGCTTTTGAAATTCATATGAAAGTTTCAGTTACCTGAAATGGGTTAAATATACCTTCACCCAAAGTCCTTTCGCATTGGTACAAAAGTATGCGGAATGCCAGAAGGGTCGTGTTAAATCGATAGGTCCCTATTCTTATATTTCATACAAATTGAGCGATTTTGCAAAAGCCATTTAGTAATTTTAGCTGGGTCCTAATTTCAATGGTTCAACCTCTAACCGTTTAAGCTAAACGGTAGCACCAGATTTGTCCCTTTTTATTTTGGGTTTTCTCTTTAAAATTTTCATTTTGTTATCGCATGTCTATTTTGGAAATGGAACATGAACAATTATTTGGATGATTCTACCTCTAGCCATTTGAGCTGAGCGATAGTACCAGGTCTTTTTTACCCTGGTTTGCTCTTTAAAATTTGCATTTTCTTGTCGCGCGTCTAATGTTAAATTAGGACATGAACAGCTATTTTCATGATTCTACCTTTAGCTGCTTTAATTTTTCCATGCCAATTCCAATTTCCATGATTCTACTTCTAACCGTTTGAGGTAATCGATGGCACTAGATTTGCCCCTTTTTATTCTGCTTTTACCCTTCAAAAATTTGCATTTTGATGTCGCATGTATTGGAAGTGGAACACGAATGACTATTTTGATGATTGTACCTCTAGCCGTTTGAGCTGGGTGATGGTACCAGGTTTGCCTTTTTTTTACCCTGTTTTACCCTTTAAGATTTGCATTTGCATATATAGGTATACTATAATAACTTATACTTTTTTCATACAAATTGCCAATTTTTCCTAAATTCTATCTTTCCTCTATAATCTCTAACCATTAGGAAGCAGAAGCTTGGTATTTTAACTAATGCATTGAATTATAAAAAAATTCCCTCGAATCTCATGAATGAGACATGGAAGAGCTTCTCACATTCAGTGAGTTTACACTCTTTCTATTTTTGTACTCACTCACATGGGATGTACAGTTTAACGACGATTACGAACGTCAGGTAACCGTCGCTCAAATAATGATAGGTGAATGGATGTCTGCGGATTTGAACTTGCGATGTACTGAACATCCGGTTACGATCGGTCGCACTGTGTGGGTTGCAGTTTCTTACTTTTAGTTGATTGCATTAAATTAAATACTTAGTTGAAATATTTGGTTTCATTCTATTATCAGTCTGCAATGTTGCTTTTCTTAGACCAAAAACACAGAATGGCTGAGGCATAGCGTCCTCCCCACAGTGACAATCAAGCTGCCATTAAATCCCTGGATTCTGTGTTTCTGATCTCAACATCAACCCTGAAATGCTGCACATCTCTTAACGAGATTACTCAGCATTTCAACACGGGGAGAACATTATGGACTCCTGACGAGTTGGAGTCCGTGGGCATGTCTCTAGCCACTTGCAAGCTCCCACTGCGAGATATAGCATATTTAGCAGCAAATGGTAGGTGGGCGTCTGTCCGAGACTGTAATCAATCGAAACAGATGTAGCCTGGCCTAGATCTGGAGCGTTCACACAAACTGCTGTCGCTATCAAGATCTGACGTCTTATTGCTTATATCTGTCATGACGGGATAATGTCTGATTGGAAGACATTCAGTGAGATTGAAAGAGCTGTAGGAGTGAAGGAGCTGCAATTGCACCGCACTGGCGTACAGGCGTGGATCAACACTGGGCTCTTATTTCTTCAGGGACCTAGGAAATTTGGACGATATAGATATTGTCCGACTTAAGAGCTTCTTAAGGTGCTTAGGATGGTTCAACGCGGGGAAACTAGGGACTTCCATAGCTTTAGTTTCCGTGGTATCACAATGGACTATACAATCTAAGTGGGTCTGTCTATTCAGACTGCCACACTGACCTAACCTAACCTAGAGCACAAAATAGCCGATTAAAAATTAGAAATCAATGGTTTATTTATAATTTCCATGCGAAAGCCAGTAAATTGTAATAACTTTTATTTCTATGAACTTAATTATGTTGCGTAAGTCATAAATAACCGTGCTTCTTGTGTAGTTATTTAATTCACATCATATATTAATAAGAATTAGGTCATTCACCACGCCCCTTCTGACGCTCTGCACACTGTTGCATCATTCCGAATAATTGGTGAAGGTGAACTAAGTTAGTTCATCTTATTGATATTTCTGTTCCTGCTTTTCTTTAACTCTTGAACAAACTTGTGGCAGCAACAAGAAGGGGCGTTTTGAATTGTCTGTTTTTTTTATCAAATATTTTTTTTTATCAAATTAGTCCATAATAAATGTAGAAAAATCAAAAGTTATTCATCACTATGTTAAGATTTTTACTAAGTCGGTTAATTTTTGCGGCAGCTGCTTTTTGTAGCTCACGTACTCGTTCGCTAAATGAATTCTACAAAATATGTTTAAAATAATAAATAAGGGTACTTCATTTGATTTTTCCAAATGTTCAAAAGCCATATAATAGACAAAAGCATGAATTAGGGAATAGAAATTACAGAAGAAAGATTGAATTTAAATAAGTTGACCCATTTGTAAGGGAGTTAAAGGATATGACCAAATTTATCAATCACTTGACGTTGGTGAATTTTTATTAAAATTAGTTCAACATAACGCAAGACATGGAGCTAAGAATATGTGGTTTATATGGGTCATTTTTATGAGATTCACCAGAAACGATGTCGTTAATTGATCGAATTTTTCAAAATGTTGGCAAGCATTATAAAACAAGACAATCGACACAATTTTTAGTAAATACAAGTTAGAAATTATAGAAGAAAAATTGAATTTCTGTAAGTCGATCAGTTTGTATGCGAAGTACTAGGAGGAGCGTGCCGATATCAACTCCTTACAATCTCCGGCTGTCGTCTTGCAATATGTTAGAAAAAATATATAAAATTTCACAGAAATTCATCGTTAAACTCAATTCATTGAATACATTTCGTCAAAATATACTTGATACATTAAATGCTTCTTTCTGATTGTCTCATATTTTCTCACATAAAATAATACACGAGTATACCCGGCCCCGTTTGAGTGAAGGTATATATACGAATGAAGAACCAAAATCATATTACATTAAAGATTGGTAATACATGCAAAACCTAATAACATACGAATACATTTTATATTCCAACTTCTATTGGGAAATAAATTATTTTTTAGATAAATATACATATATCTAAGTACCACACATCTGATTTGAAAGATCTTTTGGTTAAGATTAGAGCAAACAAATCTGTAGTGAAAAATTTGTGACACGTATTATATGATAATAAACTCAAAAAAAAAAAAAAAAAAAATCGATTCAATATTTGGTGTATATAGATCTATACTGGGTTATCCATTTTTTGGTTTCAAAAGTACAGTTGAATAAAACACACATAAAACTAAAATTTCGAAGAAAATTTTATTTCATTATAAGACTTGGACCTTGTCATTATGTACGATATACGAGTACAATGTCATTTAAATGACTGCCTCTGAATTGGTTGCAGCAGTAGATTCTTTTCTTTCACCATTTTCGTAAATGGTAAACCTTTCACTAAATAAGTAACACGTCAGATGGGAGGTATTTGAGAGCCTTGCCAGACAGGCGCTTTTGAAAGCACTAAATGCATACAAAGTGGTAGCTTACATTTTTTTTACGGCAACGCTTTTTAATAGTGGTCCACCATATATCATATTATCGATATGTAGACAATAGTGAAAAGAAATACGTATTTAAAGCTCAACAAATGTTTTTCTTTATCGATTTTGCATCACAAATGCTATGGTTATTCCCACTTTGCGGTGATGCGACTACAAAGATATTTAGACAAAATAAAAAGTTTGAAAATTTGTTTTAAATTTTGTATTGCAAACCGAATTTTTTATACTAAATCGCTGAAAATATTACAGGCTTACGATGGGTCGACTTTATTAAAAACTCATGTATGTGAGTGCTGCAGTGCATTCCATAACAACGGACATTTGGTGGAAGATTTACTTTGCTCTGGTACGAAAGATCTGAATTTTCTTCAAAAACTCAGTCGCTAAAGGTCGCTGAGGGTATGCTAATAAGGGACAATTCCTACCCTACGTAAAGTGCATTCAAACTGGTGGTGGGAAATGGGCTTATGAATTTAACATGCAAACCAAATGCAGAAGCTTTGGAATAGTAGGAGACAGCTCCTACCCCACATTCGTCAAATGCATTACAACTGGTGTTAAAAAATGGGGTTAAGAGTTTCAAACGCAAATCAAATGAACAAGCTTCGGAATAGCACATTTCAACTGAGAAGGAACAGAAAAATCCAAAGTAATGTCGAATCTTTTCTTTAACAATCGCGTTGGTGAGCACTCAGAATTCTTGCCAGAAAGTCGGGCGGTAAATAAAGCATATTAGCCTGGCATCAGGCAGTGTTTTAGAAGGCCAATTCATGCGAATGCCTAATCTGTGGAAAGAAAACATGAACATGAATGTTGTACCACGGAAGCACATCATTTCGCACTATGTTCACCTGATATGACTGACTTTTTTCTCTGCACAAAATTGGAATCACTACTTCTAGGCACTCGTTTTTAGGCGATAGAATCCATTTTCGGAAGATTTATTGAAAAATTTTTCTGTGATTGGATTATTGGTTGGCATAAGTACGAGAATGTTATTTCAAAAGGAGTCTGATATAAAGGCAATGCACTAAATTTGAATGAGTAATAAATATATTTGTGATTTATTGTTCGGTTTACTATAATTTTTTTGATAGAATGTAAATCCGACCACAACTAAATACCTGACATAATTGGATTTAATTCCCCAAAATTTTATTAGAACAAAAATTGAAACTTGAGAAAGGTTAGGCACAGCAACAGACATAATCCTTGAAAATATATATGTGTGGAATGTTTTTTCGGTGATGATAATAAAAATAATATAAAAAAGATAAAATAAAACTTTTCGTACCTTCAACCGGATTAATGAAAGTATAAATCATTTGATACGGTAACAATTTAACATACAGGAGGAAACATTTAAGGTATCAGGTATATTTTCTGGATAACTGTCGGAAATCTTTATGAAACTTCTTAAATTCTTGCACAGCTTAATACCGGGTTATTCATTTTGTGGTTTCAAGATCGCCGGTCTGGCAAGGTCGTCACCTGTTAAATACCTGCCGTCTGAAGTGTTATTTATTTAGTGATAGGTTTGCCATTTACGAATATAAAACTTAATACAAAAGTGATGATTCAAACATGTGCACTACGGGGTGATTATGGTCGTCATAATCGATCTACTGACAAGATTATAAAGGAATTTGGAGAGACTGAAAGCGTTACAGATGTGGTCAGGCCTGCGCATCATCTCAACGTACGCACTGCGGAAAATATCGCTCATTACGATGAATTTTACATTCGGAGTTGCACCTCCATCCATATAAAGTCTAACTCACTCAACAATTAAAGCCGACTGACCATTCACAACGCCTTAGGTATACTGATTGGGTGCTACAGCAACAGGCTTTCAATGTTTTCATCATGTTCTTCAGTGATGAAGCTCATTTCTTACTCGGTTGTTAGGTTGACAAGCAAAGTGATTGTGAAAAAGGCATTGTACCCGAAAAAAGTGACTGTTTGGTGAGCATTATGGTCTAAAGGTGTCATTGGGCCGTATTCTTTTTTAGAAAATGCCGCTGGGAAGACGTCAATTCAGATCGCTATAACCGTATGATAACCGATTTTATTTTGGCCCGCAATTGAAGATTATGATCTGGACGATATATGGTTGCGACAAGACGGTGCCACCAGCCACAACACGACCGATTTTCCAGAAAGCGTAATTTCATATTTTGGCGACGTCAATTGGCCACCAAGGTCATGCAATTTGACGCCGTTAGATTTCCTTTTTGTGGGGCTACATCAAAGACCGTTTTTATGCGGATAATCCCCAAAAACTACCTTAAAAGGATCCACTGCTGCAACCAATACAGAGGCGGTCATTTAAATGACATTTTATTTCTTACATAATGACAAGGTCCTAGCATTGTAATAACATAAAAGTTTCATCGAATTCATAGCTCTATGTGCATTTTATTTAACTTCACCTTTGAAACCCCTTTTAGTATCTCGAATACAAAGTTGACGATTTTCCAAAATTCGAATTTTTCATTGTAATTTTTAGTCAAAAATTGTGCAAAAATTGTTTTCCACTATTTTAGCTTATAATAAAACTAGAGTAATGTCGGTCAAGTAACTAAACATCTTTCGATACTCCTCATACAAATAATCCGTATATTGCTAGCTTCAAACAGATGTATTGAATTCAGGCTTCGATTGCCTAAAGAAGACTGGCCGCGAACCACATTCAACTATCACATCGATCTATAATCCCGAAAAATTGCAACGAACTTGGCGAAACCCATTGAAAAGTATGACATTTTATCACGTTTCCCCAACTTTCTCCGTGCAATGGGAGTTATAATGATGAATTTTGTGAAGAATACATTAGTACTTCTGAGTCGAAATTAAGAGTACTTAAAAGAGCTGCACAAGCGTGTGAAGTGGAAATATCCCGAAAAAGACCTTGTTGTAGTTCGGCAAAATAATTTGCCCTCGAACGAATTAAAAAGAATATTCTGCGGAAATGATTCCAGGTCAATAGTAGCGGACATTAGGACAGCATCAGGAACATTTACTAGTGCTATTATCAAGCTCGTTTTTGTTGCCTAAGTCTGATCTGCTCTAATATAATTTTTACCAGTTTTTTCTCGTTTCTTACTTTTTTCTCTTCTCTTTTTTTTATTTTTTCTTCTATATTTTCTGAAATTTGTTATCTGTCTGTTTCACGTTTTTTTGAGGTTCAACGTCGCGACCGGAGTGTGGGTTAAAATGCAGAGCGGGCAGAATCCGGAGACATGTCCTGCAGGCTTTGCCACGGACGACATCCTCTCCGGAGATGTTTCCGATTTAAAATAATGACGGTGGACCGGCGAAATAGTGTGATAAGACGGCTACGGTATTGCTTGAATTGCCTGGCAAAGACTCAAAGGCTGAGGGACTGCACTAGCCGAGATCCGTGCACGGTCTGCCTTGAATAGCATCACTCCCTATTACATCCGTATAGCACCGACAATAACCGTAGAAGGCAGACCAGGTCGCAGTCCCCTCAACCACATCGGCAGCGCCAGCGGCAGCACCAGCAACGACAGCAGCAACGCCACCATCGGCAACAGCGGCGCCATCACTGTCAGCAGCATCATTTTCATCGCGACAACAACAGGCCACAATCTCGACGTCAAATTGCTCCACAACAACCGCTCGGGAGCACATCCCATCACGGTCAACAGGCGACCATCGTGATCAATGTGCATTCTGCATTCCCACGTACAACTGCCTAACAGGCTTTTTCTTTTGATCTTGCTATTGTCATTCCCTTTTTGTTAAGCCCTCTCTTTCTCTTTTTGTTATCCCCGTACATGATGCCTTTACCCCGTTTGGCTCATGTGAAAGTGTAGAGCATTATTAACATTATTACTCTTGTACACCTCGTAAGGTACGTAATTATCCCTATTTATTCTGTAAATAAATATACGTTTTATAATGTTTATTTTAACATCTAATTACCCGTGTTTTTTATTTATTCCCCCCAATTATTTTCGAAGATACTACTTTAACCCCCAACAGTTGACATATTCTTTAATTCTAACTACTAAAATTTTATAAAATCAACCGAATATCAAAATTTACTCTAATAAATTCTAAACAAATTACTTAACTTAGCCCATATACATCTTGGTTCATATCTTTTATTCAATTGACTTAAATTAAATTTAGTTTAGCACGCAACAGTCATTTAGTAAATTTGTTCTTGGAATGGAAATGATCTGCATTGTCACACCTCTTAGGGTGGCATACATACAAATAGACCGATTTACCAAAAAACAGTGGTACAAGGGCGGTTCCAAAATTAGCCGACCTAACGAAGGAGGCACAAAAAAAGTTGGGAAGAATTTTCTTTATTTTCCAACATAATCTCCTTTTAGCTCGATTCATTTTTTCCAGCGATATTGACTATTGCTTGTGTACACTGTTTATAGTAAGAACTGTCAAACTGCTTCAATGACCTTCAACCGCAGACCCCACCTCTTCATTGTTGGCGAACTTTTTAACAACGAGCCATTTTTTCAATTTGCCCGAGAGAGCTAAGTCTGGCGAATAAAGTGTTTGATGAAGCAATTCGAACTTTAATTCATTAATTTTGGGCCATTGCAATAGTGGATGTGTGAACTGGAGCATTGTTTTAATAAAAAAACAGTTGCTTTTTCGCCAAATGCGGCCTTGTTTCCATAATTTCATCACCCATAATATTCGCCACTGATGCCGCTGTTTTTCCTTTCTGCAGATAATCAATAAAAATAATCCCATGGGAATCCCATAAAAACCGACGCCATGACCTTGCCTGCAGATGAAACCGTTTTGGCTTTATTTGGACATGATTTTCCCACTCCAGTCCACTGTTTTGACTGTTCCTTTGCCTTAAGTGTGAAGTGGTGGACTTATGTCCCATCCAAGGTTATAAATCGACGAAAAAATTTAGTTTCATTGCAATGACACATCGCCCAACACTCCACTGAAATGTTTTCACGGCGCTGTTTTACTCCGTTAATAGCAAGCGTGGCACCCATCTTGGCCACAGCTTACTCATCTTCAAATCTTCAGTCAATATACGATGTATAACACTTTTTAATATGCCTATAATTTCAGCTAGCTTATGCATTTTCAGCCGGCGATCATCCAATACCATTTCGTGAATTTTCTTAACTGTGTCTGGCGATTAGGCTACCACTAAGCTATTCGTCTTGGCAGGTCGTAAGGCCTCGTTTAAATTCTGCTACCCAATATTTTCAGTCGTATACAAAGAAGCAGACCCCGCATAATAGAATCTAGCTCGGATTTAATACTGATTGGACTGAGACTATTCAAATGGAAATGTTGAATTAAGTAACGGTTCCCAATACATTCCATGTTTATAAATTCACTGAGATACTAAACAACGTGGCGTGTAGAAACTTAAAACATATGTTTTATGAGGTTGCCACTTTTCAACAAAATAATTTTTTTGGACCCTCGCCAAGTCGGCGAGTTTTGGGACCCTCTCGTACATCTATACTTTGCAGGCGAAAGATTTCAGAAAGTTATAATTTGGCTCTCTTTTTTTCGGAGTAAATTTGATAAGATCTTAGCAATTTTATCACAAGTCTTGTTGCGCTCCCCCCATTTTTGAAAAAGAGGGGCCATTGGGTGAAGTTATATGAAAATCAGTTCAACTAACTCAAGCTTCTATGGTGGTTTTATTTTTGAAAAAAAAAAAACACCTATAAATGGATCACACCTTATATTATTGGACTGGGTATAACAATTTTCACAAAGTAATAAACTACTGACACCTTGGCCATAAACATCCTTGCCGTCTGTAGTATCCACATTGTTGTTTAAAGTCACAAATTTGAATATTTGTACGTTCTTTAATATGCAACGAAGGGACGAAATTTACATATTCGCAAGTTAAAAGAACAAAAAAAATTAAAAACGTTTGAATGTGAAGGCTTTTATGCTGGTCCTTCTTTATGGTCCTTCCCTTAATCGTAAGGGGTGATAAAAATATACATTTTCATAAAATGTTTTGAATGTAGTCCTAACTCACACTCACTCCATTTAAATGTGTACATGAATGCGTGTATTATAAAATACGCATATCACTCTATGGATGTATGAATTTACCCAATAAGTTCTGAAGATTAAAATTTAATCTAAAATCTTACCACGTGTCATACAAAGTGACATACATTTCACAGAAGTGTGTGTGTGTGAATGCATCATAATTTATACATACTCGTATTCATGAATAAGAGTATGCATGACGTGTATGTGTGGATGAATGCACACACGTGTAAAGCCTTGTGACTTTTGATTATTGTTTTTATAATCACCTCAGATTCAAATTAATCCTCTTGCTGATTTTTCCGCTCGAACTCAAATTATATATCAACATTATGTACGCAATAATTTAATAGAGATGTCTGAATTAAACGATTATAGGCGGTGGAAATAATTGGATTTTTAAAGAACTCAACACACCGGTCAAAAGCAATTAAAAATAGAGCCCAGCCTAGGAGTTTGGCGATCAGCAAATAGATAACTGCCATCAAATAAATATGTCAGAATAGTTGAACGTTAAAAAGGCAAACGATAAGCTGTGACAGTGTCTACATTTTAGAAGAATCGAAGTAAAATGTTTGCCATGCTAGTAACAACATGATGGGTAATTCTCTGATTTATGGTGTAGTTAAATGAAATCAATTTTTCCCCCAGTAGATGAATTCAGTTATTTGTATCGCTAAAAATACAAGTTTTGTACTCTAAAACAAGTTCGAAAATTTTGCGATTTCTTGACTCAGTATTGTTTAAGCTCGCGTCAAAGATGGACATCAGCAAAGCAAACATTGCCAATATTTTTGGTTTTTCTTCGATAATAGCGAAAAAGCAAGGCAAAAGGCTGCAAATGTTGTCCTGCAACTGTATCTGCTACTCATACACAATTTTGTTTTCGTCGATCCCGTTCCGGTAATTTTGATGTAAAAGACGTACCACGCTCTAGAACGAAAATTGTCGAAACCATCGATATGTATTAAAAAATTGTTTGAAACCAAAATAAATAGAAATTGTAAATAAAGCTGGACACAAAAAGAAGCTCGATATATAGTCCGTCACAAAACAAATCTCTTGGACCGAATGTCCATCTGCGAAAGCCGCGGCCAACTCGTAACTAAATGATAAATGATGAAATCTGGGTCACTTCCTACAACGTCAAGTGAAAACGGTTGTAGTCAAATTGCGGCGAGCCTGCGCAAACTGTAGCCAAGCCAAATTGATAGTCGGGAAGCGTTTGCTGCATGTATGGTGACATTGGCAGGGTATCATCTATTACGAGCAGTTCACCAACAATGAACTACTCACTGTTGGTGAATTCAGCTCTGTGCTGTCAACAACTGTAGCGGATAGCTTTGGCTAATAGGAAAGTAATTGTGTTTCATTAGGACAACATCAAGCCACACATATCCCTAGTTATACGCTGGAAGTTCCGTGAGCCTGATTAGGATATACTTACGTATTCACTTTATTTTATTTTACTTTTATTACTTACCTGTTCCTGTCGATGGCGAATGATTTTACTGATAAAAAAAGAAAGTAATTGTGTTCCATAAGAACAATGCCAAGCAACACATATTCATAGTGATTCGTCAGAATTTCCTTGAGCATGATTAAGTGATTTTTACGTATTCACTTCATAGTTTGGATCTAAAACTAAGTTATTTCTAACTGTTCCTGCGGATGACGAATGATCTTACTGGTAAAAAATTCGAACCAAGAGAACGAACAAATGAATTCTCCTGCATCTCACGAAGGAGGCATGGAAGAACTTCTTACATTCAATGAGCTTACTCGAATTCTATTTTTAGACTCACTCAAGCGGGATCGACAGTTCAACGAACTCTCAGTTTGAGAAGCATTCAGGCTGCTCAGTTTGAGAAGCATTCATGCGAACTTGACCTCGGGATCATGCAAACGGCAGTTGCGTGTACTAACCATAACACCACGGTCGTCGCCAAGAGAAAGTTTTGGGAATATACTGTCCCATATATGCAAATATCCATATCCAGACATTAGCGATGTTTAGATCAAGTGATGACTAGATAGTCAATAATATGTTCTTTACCTAAGGCCTGTCGGTTAGAGTAACGAAGTTTGCTTCCAGAGCGTTTGCTACCGTGGCCTAGTTGTGGGAAGTGGGTCCGCCGGCCTTTTCAAGGCAGTCTGACCTGAAAGTTAAGCGGCTGTGAACTGTTCGTATCGGGCTGATTTCACAATATTGTTCATCTGCTGCTCGTTGCAGGAGCACCAGTCGTTGGGCCGCAAAGAGTTGTAACCGAAAGTAGGTCAGCTACGGGATTTGGCCAGAGGCATTTTTTGGTACCGAAGTGACGGGGATTCACACGGATAGGGATCTTGGGGATACGTGCAGGCATGGGAATTTCATGTCTGTGTCATATGGTTGCCGTTCACCGGCGCCGAGCGGAAGGTGTTTGGAGTTTTTCACCGGCGAGGATACTGCGTCCTTGCAATGTGGTATCGGCCGTTGCATCTACTTGGGGTCTCCGCACCCGCAGGCATATAAAATTTCTATTGTGTACTCTTTTTGTTGCAGGGCGACCAATCCCGTGAAGTATGGTGTGTAAATCACAATTTGGTAGCAGTTTGGCTACGTAGCTCCCACCGTTTGGCAGGTAGCATGTGGATCTTCTGGCTGAAAGAAAGGACGGTGGCTTGCACCCAAAATTGTCGGCTCCTATTTCTAGATAGTCCAAGTCAAGTTGGCTATCCCAGAGGGGCGCTGGCAATCACATAGCAATGTAATCAGTGTGATTAGCACACCGTGGGTAAAGCCTTCACGGAGAGGTTCACGTGGACTCTTCTAGTTTGCAAATAGGGACGAGGGTTTATATATGGCAGGCATGACGAAATTACCTTGAAAATGACAACAAGTCATTGGAAAGGCGGAGCATATTTATAAATCTGAATTATTGTAGAACACAAATTGAAACGTCAACAAGTATAGAAATTTTAGCCAGTGGAAAAAACTCATGCATGCCATTAGCTTACGTTTCTTACCTGCTTACGTTTGTAGAAAAGTGTTCGAAATATTACAAGGTGCGCAAATGCTCTGCTTTTGGGATAATAGAGTCAAAAATGTGAGTCCAGAAATGTATGGATTAAATTAGGTAATTTATATGCGAAGAGAAAGTAACCGCTCGATTCTTTCACGTTTTAGCAAGCATTGCTTCAAATTTGAAAAAAAGAAAAATTTATTGAAAACAATTTAAATTACTGCAGTGTAAGCATTAGGATTTACAAAGAGGGAGTACCCGAACGGTCGTGACACTACCGTCCATTTTCATTATAAAAACTAAATTTATTAAATGCAAGATGTGTGCTAAATTTGGTAGAAATCGATGTAACTGCTTGAAAGATGTAAACCTAAAGATATATGACCTAATGGGTCATTTGTGTTTACTTAGTCGAATTTTCCCAAATTTTAAAGGCGCCATAAAAAAAAAATAGATTACTGCAGTCTATGAAATAGGAGCTACAACGATAAATTTAATTTCGGAAATTCTGTGAATTTTTATGATATATGATATATAGCAACCGTCGGAAGGGGATTAAATCCACTAAACATTTTCCATCTTAGAAAACTTTAATTTGTACCACGTTTGATTTAATTTAGTGTAACTGTGTAGAAGGTAGAAAATATGATCGGCCGTGGCGTGATGACTAGTATTCATGGCTCTCCTTCGCATGATCCCGTGATCAATCCCGCACCTAACATTATTTGGGCGACGGTTACCTCGATGTGCTTAACGAACAATTCGAGTAATTGAGCAATCGACAAGTCTGGTAGATGCTTCTCAAACTGTGGTGTTCAAAAACGTGATTTAAGTGCAGCTCACCTTAAGTGACTCTACAAACAGAAAGCTCAGTGAATCTGAGAAGTTCTGCTATATCGCATTCTTGAATGAGAGGGAATTTTGTTCGTTTGTACAGGAGATATAAATCAAAGAATAAATTGATTAAACTGGGACGTTCCAGAAATGTCATAGTGAACCGACTGATTTTTTCTGCTACCAAGAATTATAGGTAGCAACAGTTGACAAAAATTTAGATCTCTAAATTCTACGTGCCAGGAGTCAAAGGCGTTAAACTGATTCTGGATAAATTGACCACTTTGTAAAGAAGTTCCCAAAAAGGGGGCGGCAATGCAGTGTATTTTCAGTCTTTGACGGAAACTTGGCAGAAATTGTTACAATGGAATAAAATGTATAAACGTAAGGATAGACAATTTGTATGGGAGATTCCGGAAGGGTTTTGGTTAATTTGTCAAAATTTTCAAAATCCACTAACTATTCTACAGTAATATGACGGGCACAAATGTAAATTACTACGGTCTACTAATTAAAAGTTACAATGTACAAAATTTAATTTCGGAAACTGGTCAATTTGTAAGGGAGATACCAGAAGCGGTGAGTCGACTATGGTCTGGCCAAATATTGTAGTACGTTAAGTTTTGAGCAGTTTCATACAAACTTACAACGTCTAGAAAGCCAACTAGTTAGGCCCGACTTAAAATGTCATGGGGGACACATTTGGGCAACAGACACTTGATTCTTTGAACGCTTTCTTCTGTAAGTGTTCTGGTGTTATATTTTTGCATTTAAAACGATATACACTTCCATTCCTCGTCTGAAGACACAAAAATAGCTGACTTTGACAGTGTACTTAGACAATTGAGCAAGAACGTGGCAAGGACCAAATTTCTATTTGTAGTAACCCACCTCAGATCAAATCCGACAGAGTACTTCATTACGTACTGCTTAAAATTCAACCGGTAATAATAGGCCAACTAAAAAAGTAAAGACCCTTCTAACTAATACTAGGCTAAATAAATTTCGCGCAGCTAATTTTTCTTAAAACTAAATTAAACTAACATTCAGCTGATGAGTGGGCGGATATCACCCTTTGTGTCCTTCCACCTTGTAATCATACATTCAATGGATGATTGTATTGTTTTCTACCACTTGCAGACATGTCAAATTACATTCTACAATGCAAATCACTTTAAGATCGAAAATATTCATTTATTTCAATTTCCTTTTCAAGAAAATGTTTTCAAGTCATTAATTTCATTTTTTTCCTTCCCAGTTTGATTATTATTACTTCGGTGGCATCTCCGGATACGTTTTGTTGGCTGTCAACAATGTGCCGGTTCTGGGTAGCTTGTTTCGAAAATAAATAAATCAATTTTCTCCGTATCCACATATTTACAAGCGTAACAAAGAAAAAAAAATCGTTGCCGTTAAAACTTTGTCTTCAAGAAGGAAATCGACGAGCAGAGAGAACAAGCAAGAAAAAAGTGAAAACTTGCTAAGAAACTTACATGTAAAAAGGGGGAGAAAATATGAAAAATGTTGCCCAACATGCGATTACACACCCACCACACACCGAGGGTAAATGGGATCTGTGCTGTGGCGGTGGTGGCTACGGATTATCCCCCACCATCGATGGGGTTGCTGTCCCTTGAGGAAAACACTAAACTCCTCCATGTCTTGGAATACAACACCCGCACTCTAAAGCAAACCTTTGCATTTCGTTTGAATTTTATTCTTGAGTTTTTCTTTTTTTGTTGTTGCCTGTTGTGCGTTTAAAACCGAATGAATGTCCTGTATAGAATATCCACGTTCATCCATCCGCTCACAAAGCAGTTTTGGCGGAGGCGTTTGTGGGGAATGTGAGATCTGGGTTTGGCGGTGTTTGGCGTTGTTGTTATGATTGATGGTTTTAGCTGAACTGTCTGTCTATTTTAGCATTTTTCCCCGTTTTGGGTCGTTATTGTGCTCGGTTGTCCTGTCCTGCATCATAAAGCAGCAGTCCGTTATGTGTTTTTTTCCCTCCCAGTGTTGTCATAATTTTAAGGCGTTTATCTTTAATGCCACTAGCATTATTTACCCTCGCCAGAAGCGGACTTCAAGTCCAGTGAAGGAAAAAGAGAAAAACACCAGCAGCACAAAAATCGTACAAGATTTATATAAAAATGCCAACTAACAAACCAAAACTAACAATTTCTCTTTTGACATGGATCAACAAGGATTCGTTAACGGAGTGCGGTCTTATGCTCATTCCTGTCCTCCAACTGCGCTTTCCCTACGCAAATGTATGTTTATTCAAGTCGTTTTGTTTTTTTGCTTCGATGAGAGTTTCGCCTATTTGGTGGACATCTTTGTTGATGTCCTCGGAAATAGAGTGACCATTCTATAGAGATTGTGGGGAAATAGCATTTGAAAAGACCTACAAGTAAAAGTAATGTTATTTGGTAATCGATTTCAGGTAACACCTCTCAAGTCTGGAAAGGGTGTATAGGCTGAAAATCAAATATAGGAATTACACAAGGCAAACAGGAACTTTGAAACTATTTGAATTTGAACGTAGATATGAAAGCGCCCGAAACCTTTCACCGAAGTGCTAACTCAGTTAGTACACCAATCCGGAATCGTCTTACTGACTTACATGTCTGATCAAAATGTTGCCTGATCCGTCGTATGGAAAAATTTCGATGAAACTTTTATTTCATTATAATGCTTGGATTTTGCCATTATGTACGAAATACAATGTCATTTAAATGACCGCCTCTGGATTGGTTGCAGCAGGTAAGGTAGTTTTCTCAAAAATACCGCCCAATTACACCTCTAGACCATAATGCGCACCCAACAGTTACTTTTCCCGGATGCAGTGGCTTTTCCGCAATCACTTCTGGGCTCTCTGAATCCATATGCGACTTTTTTGCTTGCTGACGTAACTAGTGAGTGAGGAATGAGCTTCATCGCTGAAGAAAATGTTGTTTGAAAAAACAGCATAGAAAGTCTGTTTTTGTAGCACCCAGCCAGCATATCTACGGCGTAGTGAATGGTCAGCCGGCTTTAATTGTTGTGTGAGTTGGACTTCATATGGATGGAAATGCAGATGCAAAGAGAGCCATAATGAACCATAAGCTGGGCCCAATTGCTGAGAACGCCATGGAACCGCCGCACTTTCACTAACTGAAGAGATTTTCTAGGCAGTGTGTGCATACACAGGTCATATTCCACGCACCTGTAACGCTTCCAGACTCTTCAAATTTCTTTATAATAATGCCAATTCCTTGCATAGTAGGCAGATTACGGCGACCACAGTCACCCCGTAATGCACGAGATGTGCCCAAGTTTGAATCACCTCTTTTGTAGTAAGTTTTAACTATTTTTACACGTTCTTCGGTTATTAAACGATCCATATTCGTAAATGGCAAACATTTTACTAAATAAATAACACCCCAGATGATAGATATTTAACAGCTGACGGCCTTGCCAGACCGGCCATTTTGAAACCATTAAATGAATAACCCGTTATTTGGTCGCATCTGACGATATACGACTATATCTCCATCCATTTGGGTAAAGGTAGAAAAATGTAACACTTAGATGGAGGGATCTAAAGTAACAGTAATCTTTTGATCAAATGCTTTTTATGGCTTCTTAAATCGTGTGAACGACGTCCATCGATGTAATTGTTAACGAAGAGTGTACCGAAACACTCCAGCATGAGAAGTTTTCTACAACGAACTGGGTGTTGGATACAGGAGAGGATCTTAATTTCGTTGAAAGAACTTTGTTTTTAAATCAGTCCAAACATTGGAAGTCACAAAGTGGAAATTTGTAGTCTAGTCAGCATTTCAGTAAGTAAGAAAAACGCTTAGTAAAGTAGATTGCATTCAATTAGAATCAATCAAGAAATTTCAAATAGTTTTTGCATTTTCTGCTCACATACATACCTTGAATGCTGAGGAAATTACAGTCTGATCAAATTAGAACCATATTTTTTAAATGTCGTTGTAAAATGCAAATGCTATGGTGTAAATCTGTCAGATTTGGTCTGAAGATTTAATTTGAAACTTAGGTTCCTCGAGAGAAATTGGAAGTTTTGTGAAAGAACTGAGATTCTTAGCGGGATGTGTATACTTACGAGGGGGTTTCGTACTGAAGGAGATGAAAAAACAAAACGAGATATTCGGTTAACTCACATTATTTGGGTTTTATTAGCATGTTGAGGGTGGCTGGGGAAGTGGTCCGGTTGGCGGCTGGCGGAAAAAAAGCGAGTATATCGCCGGTTTCAACCATGAGACCTCCGTGGCCCGCTGAGTTGCCACATGGGCGCAATAAGGGTTGTTTTAATTACATGGTTGTTTGAAGTAGCCTTTACACAAGCAAATAAATACTTAATTTTTACAATTTACAAATTTACAAATTGGTTGATACAAGCAAATCAATGTAATTCAATTTAATTCGGTGTTGTTTGATATAATGAAATTTTAATTCGAAATTATAAAATTTCATTAAATGCAATTCAATTTAATTTTCCAAAAATTCAATTCAGTTCACAAATTATAATTCATAGTTTACTTTACTTTATAAAATTCATTTTTCAATTCATGGGAAAGATTAACTACGTCCAACAGTCGTATTCTACATTTTTTCTTTTCAGATTCACGTTTACGGCCAGGATTGCTTGGCATATCTTCATGGAGCGTAGCGAGGAGAAGGCGCTGGAATTTATTTCGGAACTTTATGGTCAACATGTTGAACTTATAGAGCTTACTATTCGTAATGGAGTTAAAAAATCCAGGTCAAACGGTAGCGAGTTTGATGTTAGTAATCCGTTTGATCCGAGTTTGATGTTAGTAATCCGTCGAGATAAATGGACTGTCAAAAATATTCTGGCTGTGAATCAAAAATCACAACGATCAATCAACCGTATTTTTCTAAAAATGAAAACGGCATTTAATTTAGAGTTAAGAGTTTAGAGAGTTAGATTGGACAATGCTATAGAAACACTATTATTGATTTTAGGCGAAATGAATTTGAATTGAATGTTATTGAACGAAGTGAACTGAACACCAAGATACATATTGTCGTCTTATTGTCTTGGTTGTGTAGAACAATTGGTTTAATGCAACAAACCGTAAACACTCATCGTTCCTGGAATAAATATTAATCATATTATTAATGAAAAAACTGCAGATATATGTGGAAAATTACTAAAACTTGATGTCTTAGAATCTATTAAAATAAACCCGGGGTATCCATTTGGAAGAAATTATATCTTACCTTAAGCCGTTGACAAAGTCCCACCATATTTGATCAAATTTGTTTCAAAATCGCTTCGACGATTGTGTGATGTCCGTCTGCTTGGCTATTTGGCTAGCAGACGCGATAACTGTCGTAAATCGAAACTTCCTAAAAATTACCACAGACTTACTATTTTGTGAGATGACAGCCTGCCTCCTCAGGTATATATGCTAATATATACTAGGGTGTCACACCAATCGTGCTATGGTGCAGCAGTAACTGTCGATGGACAACATTATTTAAATATGTAGAAGGAATTTTTATTTAAGCAAGAGATGTACAAAACGAAATCAAGGAATTTGCAGAATTGAAGCAGTCCATCAAAACATTAACTGCTTCATTTTCAATGTTGAGAGGGCTGCAACCCTGCGGTTTTCTGTTTTATGATGACCACCGTGTTAACTGTGGACATTCTCAAACTCAACTCCAATAGTATGCCAAAGAGGTCGCACGGTAGTCTGTCGCCCCATCTAAATTCTTGCTTGCTGTAAACTTTGATTTCTGCCTATCTTCACTGAAGACTTCGTATCAGTCGTATCACAAATTGGATAACATTCCGAGAGCCGAAATTAGAAATTTTCCCATTCCACAAAATTTCTGTGGTTAGAAATATAAAATTCTTTTGTCAAAAATGTTCTTATAATACTTTGCTTTTATTTCAAATTAAAAAAAAAAATTGTTCGGTTTTTAAAAGAAATTTATTTACAAATGTATAAACAAGAAAACGATTATTTTAATCTATAGGTATTATATAATCTCCCGTGGTTTTTCTGCAAAAAAGCGTTCAATTCGATTTTTCACTTCCTCGTCATTATGGAAATTCAAATCCTTCAAGTGGTTGCTCAGACTGCGAAATGGGTGATAGCCGGATGGGGCGACTAAGCTCTGACAGTTTCTGACGAGTCCGCAAGGCAGTGTAAGGCCTCGGTGAGGCAGTATAAGGTATCCACATATCGAGGTTGCTCACAAATCCGAGTTCTCTTATAACCCAGTAAACGGTTGACGATTTTTTTATTATTTAAGCTTTTTCTAACTGTTGCAGGGGTATTAATAATAATTAAAGTTCTCACCTCTTCGAAAACAATTACTTTTGGTCGTCTTGATGTGGTGACGTCCGTTACGGAGAAGTCGCCCGTAGAAAATCTTTTAAACCATTTCTGGCAAATTCTTTCATTTGGTACGTTTTCTTCATAAACAGTCTTCATTTTTCGGCTGGCTTCACCAGCCGTTTTTTCTTTTCCGAAATCATACAGCATAATATTCTTAAAGTGAACTTTTGTGTTCTTTTTTCTACTTTCTAAAACTGTCTTTTCTACTTTTTATAACCACTCACGAGACTCACGAAACAATAGTAAACAGTTCAGGGAAGGATTAGGAGGAAGTTATGATAGTATTTGAATGATGTGTACGTCATAAGAAGTGACGTATGGTAAATTAACGAATTAACCAAATATAAGATTTACTGGATAGCACATAGTAGAAACGTTTTGTTTTCAATATTTTAACACATAATTTTTTTCACGCCGAATTAAGAGACTTCAGTCCATCAGGCAGGTGTGGGGATCTTCAGCCTAGTGTGGGAATTCATTGCACACCCTTTTGTAGGTGCTTGATTTAGCGTATTATGCTTATTCTCTCCAACCATCATCAACTAACGCCTAAGAATGGCATCCCTGGCATCCAGTGACTCTGACAAATATTACGGTACGTAGTAAAAACGCTGTTGCGGCATCTGTAGTACTTCAGCCAGTGATTGTGGCAACATCTTTACACTCATTCATACTTTTGACCGTTAAGATTGTGTTCCATGTCGCCTTCGTTGTCTTCTTCTGCGATTTTTTCTTTCGGCATTTCATTTGCTCACTCTTTTTCGTTGTGCCTCTATTACGATTTTTATCATTTAAATTATTATTCTGTGAAAGGAAAACGGAACGAATCCTTCTTTTGTCCTGCATCTCTCCGCCACTTGCCCAACGAACAGATGAAGGATACAAATAACATCGACGATGGGGGGAAAAAAATAAACGAATATAAGAAAATCCTTGAGATAAAAAATTATATTAAATTGGATGTTTGTATTCCCGGGTGCAGTCATCTTGGATTTCATTCATAATTTATTATACCGCTAATGTTGTAACGAATTCATTGTTTCACAGCGTTTTACTCGTTTCCTTTGCTGTATTGTTTTCGATCCATTATACCACATAAACGAATTCTGGCGTTAGGGGGGGCAGAGAATGGCAAATGTAATGTTTTATTTTTCTTTTGTCCACATTTTAATACTTTTAAATTGAAAAAGTTGTTTTGAAATTGTAGAGATTTTATTTGAATTGTTTTCCCATTCACTTAATTTAGATACGACTGTACGATTGTGTAATCTATCTGGGGGCAATCTGTGACCACATGTTGTCTGGTGATTTGAATGCTCGTTTTCATTCCTGTAGTTTGAGGAAATGTTTGCTTATTAATGTTACATCATTCGGAAGCGAGAGATGTACGGACATAAGTTAACTGAGGAAACAGTGATAAATTTTTCATGTCTTTCATCGGGAATATCCATCTCAACTTTTCTCCAGGAATACGGGCCAATTTTCAATTCCGCAGTCACGGAAGTACTACGCGAATATTCCCAAGAATTTCTTTTTAAGTATAGTTGGATTATTTTTGTAATCTACACCATCACACTCAAATTTATATCGGTTATATCGATTCAGCGGCATCCGCTTGTTTGTGTGTATTTCTGCCTTATAGGCAATGTTAAGCCCTTGGTCTGAGAGACATTCCGGAGGAGTGGCAGCCATATTCATTCTTTTATATAAACACCTGTAAAAGTCCCAATCTATACGTACTGCCCTCTAGCGCTAAAGATACCTACCCGACGTCCTATTTTATGAAAACAATTCCTATTGGACCAAATTGAACAATACAGGCATGGACGAGCTATGTTTCCAGCTGGGCGGCACTACGTCCCACACAGTGAACCCCACAATAAGCAATCTGCATGAACAATTCGAGCGTGTGGTTCCCTTTCGCGGACGTAACATAAATTGACCATTACAATTGTGAGATTTGATCCACATACATCTTTTCATGTGGGGTTTTCTAAAGTAGAAGACCTATGCTGATAAGCTACTATTGATCGATGCTTTCAAAGTCCACATAATCCAGGCCATCACTCAAATTCAACCGGATCTATGCAGCAGTGTCATTGGCAGCTGCGGAAATTGGAGCGATGTTTTATTCCATACATAATGACGCACATAGGCCTTTCAAATGGAGGAAGAATTCCTTTTATATCTCACACACAGCTTGGGTTATTAAATTTCAAAATCGGCCCGTCCTATATGGAAAAGTCTTTAGAATTCCGGAAAAAAAAAAAAAAAATTGTGGGAATATCAATACCGAAGTTGGCAAGAATACATAACCATTTCATTAGTTTGGGTTCTTTTTCGAAATGTGTAAGACGATGAAAATATTGTAAAGTAAGACATTTCAGCAGTGGAAACTGTTCATATCGTTTTTCAAGAAATTTCTTCCTTCCTTCTTTTAATCAAATTCACATAGCTGTTAACTTAAGTTATTAATAAACAATAATTTTGAATACATACAAAAATTTTAATTTTTTGCAGCGGATTCATAAAAAGGAAAATACTAAAAATACTTCATAGTTTTACAATGACCGGGTCCTTTAGTGTAAATAAAACAAAAAATAAGCTCATATTCTATTTGTGGAAACTATAAAAATACTGTTCTTTGGATGACTTTCCTCTTTCTGCTGAGTAGCCACGTTGAATTTCATTAATCAATGAAAATCATTGTTCCTGGAGCACTCTTTTGAGTGTAAGAATTGACCAGTGGTTGCGCCGTAGTGAATAAAAATGCCAGTATTTAGTAAAAAACTCACGAAAAATTCAGTGTGAGATGGAGCTTTGTAGAGTTACAAAAACAACTCGATCTGTTTTTGCAGAAAGTTTAATGCAAAAGACACATAACATCAAATTAATATTGCTGGCTAATAATTTGGCCCAGCGAAAGAAACCCCTAATACCACTACTTTGGCGAGATCTTTTCAGGTAACAATTGAAAATATTGTGCCACGCTAACGCACCGTAAAACATTATTGCGTGAATTACTACTTTATTTATCATATCTCCCTTCCTATCTCACTCCCTTGAAGCTCGTCTCGACCAGTGCAAGTCAAAACTAAGGTCAACTCTGGATGAAAGCAGAGAAATCTTCGAAGTCCGCCACTTACCCAATCTAGAAGCCACACAAAAAACTGACTATAGCCTGTACAAGGCCACAAGGCAACTAAAGCGTCCTGTAACCCAGGAGTCTCCAATGAGGATGAAAAATGGAGAATGGGTAAAGAGTAGCTGTGAAAAAACGAAAGAATTTGCTGATCATCTGGAAGAAGTATTTACTCCTTACAGTACAATCTCTCGTGTGAATTCAACGATCATTAGTTCAACGGTCACAAATTCCATGAAAATAAGTCTATCTCTCTTAAAGAAAAATGTTCTCTCGTTGAAAATGAATAACAGCGAAAATGATCTCAGAACTCCCCCACAGTATCCCCAAATTAGTTTTATTTATATTTAATGCTATACTTCGAATTGGATACTTTCCTCGATCATGGAAGCTGTCTGAAATAATAATGATCCCAAAACCTGGAAAGGAACTGTCACAAATTACATCCTATCGACCCATAAGTTTACTCTCTATTTTATCTAAACTGTTTGAAAAGATCTTTCTCCAAATATTGTACCCCTATATTGAAGCAAACCATGTAATATCCATGCACCAGTTTGGGTTTCGTAAGGGTCATGGAACGATAAAACAAGTACACCGTAAAGTAACCCAGATCAGAAAAACATTCGAAGATCGAAAATATTGCTTAGCTCTCTTTATAGACATCTCCCAAGTTTTTGATAAAGTATGGCATGAAGGTCTCATTTACAAAACAATATCTTTTCTACCGACAAATACCCACAAGATGCTGGAGAGCTATCTAAAGAATCGATTTTTTGCAGTAAAATCTAAGGACTCTGTTTCAACTCAAAGAAAAGTTTCAGCAGGAGTTCCGCAGGGCTGTATACTAGGCCCTATACTATATACCATCTACACCTCTGACATGCCTGTTCATTCCCTAATTCAAACCTTAATTTTCGCTGATCACACTGCATTCATTAGCATTAGAACTTGCACATTAATGACTTCTAGACAACTGTAGTCTCATATACATACATTAGAATCTTGGCTCAAAAAGTGGAAGCTGAAAGTAAATGCCTCTAAAAGTGTACAGGTTACATTCTCTCTTAGACAGAACAGTTGCCCAGTCCTCACTATTCACGGTAGTGCCTTAGCCCTTCAAAACCATGATAAGTATCTGGGTATTCATCTTGATCGGCGTCTCATCTGGAAAAATCACATTGACTCAAAAATCACTGAATTAAAATTAAAAATGGCTCAACTCCACTTGCTTATTGGCTCCCAGTTTACTCTCAGTTTGGAAAATAAAATCACCATCTACAAAATCATATTGAAGCCAATGTGGACCTACGGCATCTAGTTGTAGGGAGTGGCATCGGCTTCTAACATAAACAAGCTACAGATAAAACAATCAAGGAGACTGCGCTAAATTTGTGGTGCCCCATGGCATATTAGGAATGATAACATACACAAGGATTTAAACATTCCTTATACTTCCGAGGAAATAAGAAAATTAAGCAGATCATATATATCGAGTTGTCCTCCCACTCAAACCCCCTCGCTCAAAACCTTCAATATTTTCACGGTCATATACGGCTATGAAGAAAGTACACGCTAGACTTGGTCCAGTGATAAAAAGTCCTGCTCGCCAAAAACAAGATCTGGCAATGGCAGGATACTTTAGTTTAAGATAGGAATAAAATTTTAATACTTATTGTGAATTTCAATAAAGGAAAATGAATAAAAAAATTATTTATTATTATTTTAAATATTTTAAATGGTTAATTTAGATTGCCTATTGAAAAAAACCCTAACTGTGGTGTTAATTCTGTTTATAGTGTAGCTTATGTGCTCATTGCACAAGATATTCTTGTCAGGTATTATACCTAGATATTTTTCCTGTTCCACATAAATTATATAGCTTAGCTCACTTGTTGAAGTAATCTACTGATTTCCGAAGGTTGTTTAGAAAATGAGATTAATACATATTTGAACTTAAAATGGTCAGTGTCATCTGCGAACCATAAAGACTCGCAGACGTTTTTCGCTCCCTTTATGAACTCTCTACCTGTTAGATAACTTTTGATCATTTCGAATGTAGGAATACCTAGACCTATGTTTGTCAGCTTATCGAGTAGTGCATCATCCTAAACAGAGTCAAAAGTTGATTTGCCGTCCATAACACCACAGCACTAGATTTTAATTCAGAGAAATTTTTTGTCTACACTCAATATTTCAGAGGAATCACCGAAATTAGGCAAATTAGA
Organism: Philornis downsi; assembly: GCA_019455685.1. Taxonomy (NCBI): domain Eukaryota; kingdom Metazoa; phylum Arthropoda; class Insecta; order Diptera; family Muscidae; genus Philornis; species Philornis downsi. Next base: position 1,552,158 of record JAHXMU010000062.1, read on the forward strand.
CAGATTAATATGTCGCATTTTCAATCTCCAATTAAGATTTGACAAAATTATTGATAGTAAAGGGTGTCCCAACAAGAACGCAAGATGATGCAGAAATTGAATTGTTTCACGTGGCGCCGTCTTGTTGAAACCACATGTCCTCCACATTCATTTCTTAAATTCCAGGCACGAAAACAATGGTTATCATTTCACGATACCGAACACCATTGATTGTTTGCGCTTGACTTGCCTCATTTTCATAAAAAAGGTCCAATGATTCCTCCAGCCCAAATTCCACACCACACAGTGACATGTTGAGGATGCATTTGCTTCTCGTGAATCACTCGAGGATTTTCCTCACCCCAAATGCGACAATTCTGCCTATCGACGAAGCCATCAAGATGGAAACGGACCTCGTCACTGAAGATGATTTTATCGGCATTTTCATGTTGTCTCTCCAATACCCGATTAACGAACTCCCTTCGCTGTCAATGGTCAGCTGGCTTCAATTCCTGAGTCAATTGAACTTTGTATGCATGAAGATGCAAATCTTCCGTCAACATTCGCTGCTTAGTGGATTTGGAGACATCAATTTGCTGAGCTCGATATCGAATTGAAGTGGATGGAGTTTGAGCGACATCATCACGTACAGCTGCGACATTTTCGGTCGATCGACCTGGTCGAAAGCGCGTTGTTGTCTTTACATCACTAACAGACCCAGTTTCGGCAAATTTATCCATTTATTCATTAATCTCTTTACAGTTGACTCTTTTGGAGCATTATTGTGACCCCAAATTGATTGCAATTTGCGAACTGTAGCTGCAAAACTTTCACCATTTTGGTAAAACAATTTCACAATGAGAATGCGTTGTTTATTCGTGTAGCACTTCATTTTTACTAACCTCGTACCTTCTACTAGCAAACGATAACAATTGTTCAAATGTCAAACAATGACACTTCGATTGGCGCCAAATTTAAATCTTGCGTTCTTGTTGGGACACTCTTCACAAAGAGCGAAATTTTTCTATTTCGAAGGGCAGATTAATATATCGCAGTTTCAATCTCCAATTGATAGTACAGAGTGAAAACAATAGAGAGTTGGAAAAATGACGTGGGTGGAGAAAATGTATGCAGCTTTAAAGCTCTTAAAAAAATTGATCCGAACATATATCGAACTTCAAGTTTTTCCATCGAAATATTTCAAATAATCATTTTCAGTTTTGAATTTTAAGGTATCATTATTTTTGGTAGCATTCGTGAAATTCGTCACTATATTAATTAATATTGCATTAATTTTTTTTAAACATTTTTCGATATAAAATGTGTATGTGAAGACATTTTCAATATGAAAAATATCGGTGACTCACAGATAGTTGGCGGTTATTTCAAGTCGACGGCGGACGACTGATTCGGTCATGAAGGGAAGGTGAAAATGAATCGGCACCCGCTTGACTCCGGCTATTTCTCGACCGAACTAGAACTCTGACCGGGACTACAATCTAAGATCTTATGCATATTAATTTTCTGTAGCTCCTGATGACAGAAAAATATGAATTGATAAATTGATTAATTCATTGACGTAAAACTACTGTAACTGGTCATTCTTGCCCGGATGTGGGCTAACCACCCCCATTTAAGTATAGCAAATTTCTAAGTTCTTATAGATTGACTTGTAGATTCTAACCGAAATTCTTATTCCCACCACCTATACAGGTATTGATAATTCTGGCCGTAATTTCGCCTACACACAGCTAACTTTCTATCATGATCGTTGGTCATTGTGTGAGACAAACATATTACGGACACTTCACTCCTCGTTCCTGTCAAATCGTTTTTCGTCCTTTTTTCTGGGAATGTGCATTGCGTCACATGCAATACGATTGCTTAATAATGCATTGACATCGATTGGATCATTGCCGTAATATAAAATGTCAAACAAATATTATAAATTTGATATGTAATTGACATTTATGTCAAATGTAAGAATTCCCTATGAACCCTTGCAAACGCAACCACAATGCATATGTATGTATTGGTATTTATGTAAATACCAGGAACATTCCCACATTCGACTTTGTAACACTACGTAATTCCATATTCAAGTCCATTAGCCATGAAATACGTCAACGTGGAACACGTTGAGTGTCGTTCACGAATAAATTGAACATCTTGTGAAAATCCACTCAATTTGTCTTCTTAAAAGTCCACACGTTCTACAGATAATATCTTTTATTTTATGTTTCACAATAAATTTAAATAAATGTTCAATTTACATACGATATCAATGGGATTTTTCAATGATTGTCTTTCCGCAATCTCTGTCGCACTCGCAGCACTATCGCCACGAAACCACAAATTTTCATTTTCGTCAAGGATTTACGGAGAAAATGAAGAAATCTTACTTATGGACACTGGAGTGTGGGAAAATGCTATAAATTAATTTAAACGAAAGCTTCGGGAGATTGCAGTAGCTGTGATTGGAGTGATTGAGATTGGTTTTTGCTGCTAAAGTTATTTGGTAGATATTGAATTTTATCCATTATGAGGGAATTCGCTTCGAGGGAACTGTTGCGAATAAATGAGAAACACTTAGCGAAATTGTAAAATCAGCTTACTGCATAATTCTCCCAAGGGGAATGTGGGTAATTTCCGCCAACTGAAGTTTCAATTGATAATCTTTATAAAGTTTCTAAAGTATGTTTAAACAATGGTTCAATTCTCGGACAAATGATGCTTGATTGCGATGAATGTTATCCATTTTTCGGTTTCAAAATTAAGTTAAATAGAACACACCTCAGGCTATGATTTCGATGAAACTTTTACTTCATTATAATGTATGGGCCCTGCCATTATGTATGAAAAACAATGTCATTTAAATGACCGCCTATGGACTGGTTGCAGCAGTAGATCCTTTTGAGGTAGTTTTCGATTACTTTTCCGCACATTTCAAGCGGTATCTCAGCGCTAATTTGACGAATATTATTTTTCAAATGCTTCACCATTTGGGAATTAACCGCGTAAACACGATCTTTAACGAAGCCCCACAAAAAAAGTATAATGGTGGCCAATAGACGTCGCCAAAGCATGAAATTACGTTTTCTAGAAACTTCTCATACAATAAAACCAAAATCGTTTCGTGGTACCGTCTTGTTAAAACCACATGTCGTTCAGTTCATAGTCTTCGAATGAAGGCCAAAAAAGTCGGTTATCATACGGCTATAGCACTTTTTATTGAAATTCGAATTATCCGCTATACTTTCACTAACAGAAGTGACATTTTCGGCAATGCGTACGCTACGATTATACACAGGTCTAACCATATTTGTAACGCTTCCAGTCTCTTCAAATTTCCTTATAATATTGTCAATTCCTTGTACATTGGGTCGATTATGACGATCATAGTTACCCCGTACTGTACGAAAAGTTCTCACGTTTGATTCACCACTTTTGTAGTAAATTTTAACTATTCGATGGCAGGTATTTAACAGCTGACAGCTTTATCAAACCGGCGGTTTTAGGACCACTAAATGGATGACTCTGTGTTTAAGGGCTTGAATATTTCGAAAGTCACTGGCTGTCTGGTAGAAAATTATATCTTAGCGACATCGCAAGGGTTAATAAGTGTAACCAGTTGCCAACAAACACATCGCAATTAACTATCCTCTGCTGTGGAGAGCAGACGCCAGATTGATTGATCTTAAACTCGACAAGATAAAAACCATTCCTTACAATATCTACAGAAATTTGCATGTCGCAAAGCAGTATATTCTAACAATCTTCCTATATTACGTCGACACTTCTCTCCTTTAATATATCCGTATTTGGTGATCTGATATGAAGGAGAAGCTGGAGAAACAAACATTTAAAAATCAGTATTGAAATATAAATTACGTGAATTGTCTAATACTCGTATATAACTTCACCTGGAGTCCTCTTGCATTGACCCAAAAGTATGAGTGGTGCGACGAAGGACGTGATAAATTTCTAGGTTCTTAACACAAAATGTTCCGAATTGGAGAACACTAACAAAATTTGGGCTTGGAAAATATAAGCTGAGGACTAATTTTTGGTAAATATACCAATAAACTGATTTCGTTCGATCCGAAAGCAAAATTGTGAGTAAAATTACATTGAATTTGGCGTAACTGAATAAGAGTTGGAGTCTAGGAGTACATGGGATAAGCTTGTAAATTTGTGTGAAATTTACAAGAGATGGCGATTCGAATTGATCAATTTTTACTAAGCGCTATAATTGATAAATATTTAAATAAGTGCAGCTTACTATACGGCGATTCAAAAATAAAATTTTGATAAACTTTCCAATTTTTACCGGAGCTACCACTTTCTTGTGGGTGTACGTCAAATACCGTGTTTACGCGGATAATAGCCAAATGTTGGAGTAGTTTAAAATCAAAGTTTGTCATGTTATCGCCAAGATACCGCCTGAAATGTGCGAAAAAGTGCTGAAAACTATCCCAAAAAGATGCTGCAATTAATCCAGAGGACGTCACCTAAATCACCTTATATTTCGTACAAAATGGCAAGGTTCAAGCACTATAATGAAATAAAAGTTGCATCGAAATCATAGTTTTATGTGTGTTTTATTTAACTTTACTTTTGGAACCGAAAAATGGATAACATGTATTTTTGCCACATTTGACTGAATTCAGTATAAATCATTGAAAATATGAAGCTAAGGACATGCATGCTAAATGTCGTAGATCATTTGTAAGGAAGATGCCAGAACAAACATAATACTTGGGTTATTTGCTTCCTGCTGTAGAGAGAATTGCAATTCATACAATCTATGAATTAGAAATTGAAGAAATTGAATATACAAGGTGGCGCACCAATTGCACTATAATGAGAAATTCGAATAACTTTCTTTAGTCAATGGTTTCATTTATTCATTTATTCATTTTTTTTTTTTTTTGTATAGAAAATTAAATTTTATTTTATTTAAGTAATTAGTTTTGAAGATAATAGGCCGTAATTGACCTCTATGCTTATTCTCACATATACGATCAGAAAATTACTTATTGCGGGATCGCCTCAATTATTGTTTTAATGGACTGCTTCAACTCAGTCAAATTCTTTCGTTTCGCTTTGTCCTCCTCTTGTTCGATACAAGCCTATAAAGAAAGTCTGGTGCAGTCAGGTCTGGTGATCTTGGAGGCCAGCGGAAAATGGAGTTTCTGGATATAAAAAAGCTCTTTCAACATCTTTAAATAACGGTCCCAATTGACAGTTGACAGTATCATGATTTGTGCGCCACCCACAGATCAATTTGCATGGGAGATACCAGAATGAGCGTTGCAATGCGTTGCGTTTTTATTCAGAGGCGTTTGGCAGAAGCTTAATATGTACCAAAAATTCATTATATTTCGTGTAACTAAATTAAGGATATTACCTAAGTATAGTATGGGCCGTTTGTATGAGAGATACCAGAGGGTTATTACTAATCGATATATCGGAATTTAAACGAGGCCGTACGAGCTGCCAGGACGAACTCAGTAGTAGTTGACCAATAGAGGTGTCCGCGACGGACAAAGTTATAATAATGAAATTCATAAAATGGTATTGGATGATCGTCGGCTGAAGTGCGTGAGCTAGCTGAAATGATAGCCATTTCAGAAAGTGCTAAACATCGAATTTTGGCTCAAGATTTTAAGATGAGAAAGCTGTGCGCAAGATGGATGATTTCAATAGAATAAAAACATCGTCGGGAAGATGTTTCACCAGATTGTTTGGAGGATTTTTGCATCGATTTATAACCATGGATGAGACATGGGTCCACCACTTCACACCTGAGACAAAGCAACAGTTAAAGCACTAGACTGGAATGGGAGAATAGAAGAATCGTGTCCAAAGTAGGCGAAGACTGTTTTATCTGCAGACAAGGTCATGGCGTCTGTTCTTTGAGATGCGCAAGGAATTTCTTTTTTTTTTTGTTATTGATTTATATTGATTATCTTCATAACACGTAAGAGACTGACATTTGTCAGATAGATTGACGACTGTTATTAGCCGCTTGGTTTCTACAGCAGTGTGAAGTTGATAACACTTCGAGTGCCTACGTTTTTATCAATAAGGAGTCGAAATTGCAATCGTTACAAAGAAAACTTATTCTTCAGTCAGCACATATAATAATTATAAGTAGAATGTTAAAAACGGCCGCTTATAAGTAGTGGTTAGGAATAGTAATAGTAGTTTAGGAAACTAAATTTATTGGTTCCAATTCGATTTTAAGCCATTCCTGTCCTTCTGAAATGACATTTTCCTTTTGCTGGAAAATGAGCAATCATAATAGCAGCTAAAATTCATTTAAAAACAAAGAGTATGCAACACTAGTTATTAATGGTGTAGTACATTTTTTTAAATGTCGAGTTAACGTTGTTATTTGATAATGAAATTTAAATACATACCTATATAACTTCAAAATAGGAAAAATTTTAACATAGGACATTGGCATCCAAATTTAATAATCAATAGATATAATAGATACTACTTATGAAAAGTAAAGAGCTGTAATTAATATAAGAATAGTTAGCATTCAGGACCATATCTATCATCATGGCAAGCTGAAGGGTTTTAGAGTCTTCATCTTACTCATTAGAGTATTAGATAGTTTGGAAGCGTCTTGGTAATCGATCATTTCTATATAGTACTTTGATCCAAAGGAATGATGTGCATATCATATCGTGCGGCAAAAACATAACACGCAGAATATAGTGTTTGAGATGCCATATATCTTTTGATCAAGTATCAATTGAGGATGTCCCTGTTTATGAAATCTCACACAGAGTTTGATCGATTATGCGAAATTCAATCTATACATAAAGGCTAAGACCATTCGCGTTTTATAAAGGGTGTCCCAACAAGAACGCAAGATTTAAATTTGGCGCCATTCGAAGTGTCATTGTTTGACATTTGAACAATTGTTATCGTTTGCTAGTAGAAGGTACGAGGTTAGTAAAAATGGAGCGCTACACGAATGAACAACGCATTCTCATTGTGAAATTGTTTTGCCAAAATGGTGAAAGTTTTGCGGCTACAGTTCGCAAATTGCGATCAATTTGGGGTCAAAATAATGCTCCAAAAGAGTCAATTGTAAAGGGGTTAATGGATAAATTTGCCAAAACTGGGTCTGCTAGTGATGTAAAGACAACAACGCGCTTTCGATCAGGTCGTGATGATGTCGCTCAAACTCCATCCACCTCAATTCGACACCGCGCTCAGCCAATTGGTGTCTCCAAATCTACTATGCAGCGAATTTTGACGAAAGATTTGCATCTTCATGCGTCCAAAGTAAAATTGACTTAGGAACTGAAGCCAGCTGATCATGGACAGCGAAGGGAGTTCGTTAATCGGGTATTGGAGAGACAACATGAAATTGCAGATTTTGCCGATAAAATCATCTTCAGTGACGAGGCCCATTTCCATCTTGATGGTTTCGTCAATAGACAGAATTGTCGCATTTGGGGTGAGGAAAATCCTCGAGTGGTCCACGGGAAGCAAATGCATCCTCAACATGTCACTGTGTGATGTGGATTTTGGACTGGAGGAATCACTAGACCTTTTTTTATGAAAATGAGGTATGTCAAGCGCAAACAGTTAATGGTGTTCGATATAGTGAAATGATAACCAGTTTTTTCGTGCCTAGAATTGAAGAAATGAATGTGGAGAGCATTTGGTTTCAACAAGACGGCGCCACATGTCATACAGCCAGAGAAACAATTCAATTGCTGCATCAGTCATTTCCCGGTCGTATTATTTTGCGTTTTGGAGACCAGAATTGGCCGCCTAGATCGTGTGATTTAACACCATTAGACTTTTTTCTTTTGGGGTTTTCTGAAGTCGATGATTTATGGGAATAAGCCGACGACGGCTCAAGTCTTAAAAGAGGAAATTGGACGCTGCATTAATGAAATACCGCAGCGTTTATGCATTTATCGCGTTTGTGCCAGCAAAACAGCGGCGGCCATCTGCCCAATGTGTTGTTCCATACATTACCTCATTCTGTCTACTTTACGATATAATAAAGTTTCATGATTTGTCCTTAAATATTTGTGTTTTATTTAAAATTTAAATTTTGCGTTCTTGTTGGGACACCGTTTATAAAACGGGAATGGTCATAGCCTTACATCTTCCTAGCATATTTGGCATACAACGTATTTTTACAAACTTATTTCTGGGAAAGGTAAAGGATGGCATTAACAGGCTTCCTCTGCTACCATCCATACAATTGACAGATATAGCCCATATATTGTATACAGTTGCACAAAATTCATTCAAATTTAATACACGCCAAGCATTTCTTAAAGTAAAATCTGAAAAAATGGATAGCTTTGTCGCATTTCTTCTGAAACCTCCCACAAAAATTAGCTAATTTTTCGCAATTCAATCTTTTGTCTTTAATTTTTAGTCAGCAAATGCAACTCATTAATAATTTACCGGTAAAGCTGAAAAATATTCAGCCAAGTGAATGCGTCTCCTCCATTATACAAAATGTTACCTATTTCATGTTTAGGACAAAAACTTAGCGAGGAAGTCGTATGTAAAACATCAGCATATTCGCAGCGAATTTAAAAAATGAATGCATATGTAAAATGTTGTGGTAGAAAGCAATATTATAAGCAAACCAGTACAACGATAGCTGTTCCTACATCTGTTGTGGAACCTACGTTTTAGCAATTTCGGCCACCCAATTTTGTCACTACACTTTTCAGTATTCTAATGTTAGCAATTTGTTATCTCGTGTTTAACCCTAACTTTTACTGACATTTTCGCTTCCATAATCAGGCAATTATTTTTATTTCCACTTATTTTCTGCACTTCAAATTACAAAACGCCAACATTATTTATGAACAACAGCATTTTGTCTCATAAAGCCAAAAGATTCATCTCTTTACGAATCATTTCCCTTATTCAATAAAATTCGAATTAAAAACCCCTCAAGTCACGCGTGGACCCTTTTCTAACAATAGAAATGAAAAATTATGTCCTGCACTTGTTGTAGAAAAAGGACACCAATGCATACTAAAGATAGGAATGAGATAAAATCACAGCAGCATATCTGCGAAATTTATTGGCCTTTTGTTTTGGTCAGATTCGTCCTAACCAACACGGCATGGAAACCCTTTCCTTGACTGCGACGTGTCATGAATTTTTATGAATCGCTTTGTTTGTGTAGGACGTTTGGAGTGGTGAGCGAGTGAGTTGATCTCACTGGAAACACTTGACTGTACTGATTCCACTCCAGCCACAGTGGCAGCGGCTATTGTTGTTATAATGTTGGATGATGTTTAAGGTGCAAAGGACATAATTTTTCATTGTTTCACAAGGGAAAGTGTCTTAGTACGGTTATATCAATAATTCAAAAAAAAAAAAAAAAAAAAAAGAAAAATAAAACAAGTTATGGGAAAAATTTTTTCGTTGAAATCACAAGCAATCTACGATTTGGTCCAAAAATTCTACGTTGAAATAGTAAATTGTTGAGTGTTTCTCAAATATTATAAAACAAAACAATTGCAACTGCATGAAACAAAAGAGAATATTCAAGCTATTCCTTAGAAATATTACGATTATTTCGAAAAGATGAACCTTCTAAGATAAAAAAATGGACAAAATATGAACATTCCCTAATATTAAAATTTATATTCGTTTTTAATTCGAAATAATTGCGAACAGCAATTGAAATCATTCATCGCGGTTTTCGTCAGTTTTCAGTCTGAAACAGCTGCCAGAATATGATGGATTCAAAGATCGCCAATATAGTGTAAAAAGTGAAATCTTGCCTATCAGACGAATAATTGCATAGAAAACCCTTTGGAACCAATTGAATCAGACTGTGCACAAATTGAAGCGCCACGTATGACTACCACTCGAATTAACGTAAAACTCGCCGTTAGATCCCAACAAAATCAAGCAATTTTTCAACAAAATCCAGCAATTTGTCAAGTGGATGGTGATTGGCAATGAAAAGTGTTGATGCCAAAATATGTATATTTCTGATAACTTTCATATTCATTTTAGTTTGGCATCCGTTAATTCATATTCATTTTAGTTTGGCATCCGAATGGCCATCCTAATGTTAATCTGCCAAACATCCACGGCTTGAGCGCGTAAATCACACACCAACTCAAGCTTTAATAGTTTGATTGGTGTGTGTTACAGAATGTTCTAAAGATGGCTACAATCTGTCTTATATACTCTCTTAAAAAAAAAAAAAAAAGGTCGTGCTCGAACCTGTGCTATCGACAGTTTATCCATCTGAAGGATGCAATCGCTCAGAAGCTGTCAAATTTGGCTTACAGAAGAGGAATAGTGACTAGCTAGAGGCTCTCATTCATCCAACCTAAAGTGCAGGTCTGGCAACAAGTGATTACCACCTGATTCTGTTTGAGGTGAATAATTTTGTTGGGAAAAATTTCGCCTCAAAAGAAGCTTGGAAAAATCGCGCCAGTATTTGCCATTCATTCAGGCAAATAAAATAATTAAATACATTCAGAACTTAATTCCAGTTTTTATATATTACAATTCGACAATTGGATTTGATACGAAGACGGTGCGAAAACTAGGCAATCTAGCCAAGAAGACACAAAAAAGTTATGAAAAATATTTCTCATTTCTCAACATAGTAATCTCCTTTTAGCTCGACACACTTTTTCCATCGATGTTCAATAGCTTTTAAACCTTGTTTATGGTCAGAACAGTCATACTCCTTAAACTAACCATCGACCGCAGACTTCAACACTTCATTGTTGGCAAATCTTTTATCGCCAAACCATTTTTTCAAGTTTTGAACTAGAAAATAGTTCGATGGAGTTAAGTCTGACGAATAAGGTGTGTGATGAAGCAATTTAAACTTTAACTCATTAACTTTGGCCATCGCAATAGTGGATTTGTAAACTGGAGCATTATCTTGATGAAGGAAGATAAGACACTTTTTTTCGCTAAATGCGTTATTTTTTCCATAAGGTTTTTTCTTTTTGAAGATAACCAATAAAAATAATCCCATGCGCGTCCCATAAAACAGGCGCTATGACCTTACCTGCAGATGTAACCGTCTTTGCCTTCTTTGGACGCGATTCTCCCATACCAGTCCACTGCTTTAAGTGTTCCTTTTTCTCAGGTGAGAAGTGGTGGACCACGGCTATAAATCGATACAAAAATTTGGCTTTATTGTGGTGCAACATTGCCAAAAACTCTCCTGAAACATATTCACGACGCGGTTTTTGCTCTATTGAAAGCAAGTGCGGCACCCACACTTGCGCACAGCTTTCTCATCTTCAGCTCTGCGATCAATATACGATGTGTAGCACTTTTGAAACGCCTATCATTTCAGCTAGTTCACGCACCTTCAGCCGACGATCATCCAATACCATTTTTGGAGTTTCTTAACCGTGTCTGTTGTGGACATTTCAATTAGTCGCCCATTACGGTGTTCGTTTTGACAGCTCGTACGGCCTCGTTTAAACTCTGCTACCCAATATTATACAGTCGTAAACGAAGGAGAAGGCTCCCTCAGAATATAATCTAGCTCGGCTTTAATATTGGTTGGAAATTCTGAATTATATAACAGTAACCAATTTTTTCCATGTTTAAAAATTCACCAAAATCGTTTACTTTTGAGGGCACAAATAAAAATACTAAACAACATGACGCCTTGAATCTTAAAGCATATGTTTTATAAGATTGGCACTTTTCACCAAAATAATATATTTTTCAAACTACTGGCACTATCTGTACGTCATGTCGGCTAGTTTTTGGACCGCTAGTTATATAAGATTGACACTTTTCACCAAAATACTTTCTTTTTCAAACTACTGGCACTGGCTACTTTTGGGGCTAACCCCGTAGGGAGATCCATCTTACAGATTATTATTGTTTTATCAGATTTAATGGTGTGGTCATCAAAATGTGGAATCAATAGTTGTCTGGTTATTATGAGTAAAATCTATGGCATGCTTTTACTCCTTTGGCTAGTTAGGAAGCTGAAGTAATTATTTTAGAGTAAATTTGGAATTATTCGATTAAATATAATCAAAATCATTTGATAAAAGCCAAACTTTTGTATTTATGACCGCATCCATAAATTTTTCTAAGTGACGCACATTTGCCCCAAATTTTACATCATGAATGACGTTTATGTTTGAGTAACGCTGGATTTTGTAAGGCACAAAAGCGAATTATGACGACTTTTATAAGGTGAGATTTTGATAAGCGAATTAGTCGCATTAAATTGTATTCACAGAATTGAATTTCAGATGTAGAAACGATTAGAATATCACAGAAGGTTTTCAGTGAACTTTTGATTTTGCAATTGGCATAAACAGTTCAACGAATTAAAAACGCACCGCTTATGTTCTAAACTCAAAAGACTCTTCTGGGTCAACGTTTTGACATGGCGGAGGAGGTTCAACGTAAATCGCAGCGTACTCTAAAGACCACATCGAAAAGAGACTGTTTACAAAGCTAGTCACCGAACGGCTAATCACGGCGCGCTCATTTCTTGACAAGGGTCAGTCTATTATGTTGCTTACAAACCTACGGAAGCATATCGTTTTACGTTACAGTTAAAAAAAAATTATCGAAATGGATTTCAGACACTGCTGTGTTATTGGTGCGTATTTGGCTGGAAAATCGTAAAAAGCCATTGTTATTGACCTATGACAGTTACGTTTGGACAAAATATTTGTTTGTCAGGCCATTACAAGTTAAAACGATGCTGGTATCCATGCAGGTGGAAGTCCAAAAACAGCAACATTGTCACGAAGGATTCGAAATGCGAAGATTAGAATTCAGCATAATCCACGTAAAGCTCAACTCAACTGGCGAAAAATGTCAATGCGCCTGCTCATAACATGGCGCGCATATTAAAAAATTAACTAAGAAATAATTGCTACGCAATATAAACAGTGGACGATTTGATACCTTCACAAAAGGCAATTTGTCTAGCAAGGACAGAGAAACAGAAAAGACAAGGTTTCAAACTCATTACCAGCTTACGTTTTGAGCTTGAAAATTTGTTCTTTCCTGATGAAAATATTTTTGCTCTTCAACAAAATGTTAGCACACAATACGGCAGTGTATGGTTAGAGTGCAAATCAAAAGACACATTTAAACTTTTGAATTGCTATAAGAAAGCAATTGATTACATTAGTGATGATTTGAGCTGCTTTAAGTGCTACAGGACACTCACCACTCCTTTTCATGTAACAGGGCATAAAAGTAAATCAACAAGCTTTCTGTAAAAAGATTTCGAACGATGCTTTATAATCTTGGGTACCTAAACAATATAGTAGAAACTATTAAACCTTTCAACAAAACTCACACAAGTCCACAGAGACCGCTGTTTACAAAAAAAAAGTTTCCAGCTTCATTTCTTCACAACAAATGCCGTCATTTTCCCCGAATTAAAGCCGAATGGATTTTTTCCATATGGTGTAATCTGGAGGCCAAAGTATCGACAAAAAAAATGTGAAACGGTCACTGCCTTCCATATTGCTTTTCACCGAAAATGCGAGAAAATACTATCAACCAACATTTGTGCATCATTGTGAAGCTTTGCCGGAGAAATTCAATGCATTTATCCACGCTGATGATTGCCACATCGAACAATAACATATTTTTCTTCAAATTTGTAATGTTTTTACGACATACTGAATTTTTAAAATAAATAATCAATATTGGCAAAACTATAGTATTCATAAATTGTAACACTTCAAGCGTCGACCTCTTTATATTGCACAGAGAGAAGACCAATTTCACTAAATTCAAAAGATAACATATAATGGGATCGAGTCCAACACATGCCAGAAGATATATGTTGTTACAATACAAATACAAAACTTAAATGACCCTGGTCAGATCGAATAGCGTCTTGCAAACTGCGGATCAGTAAACGACGCTTGCACTCCACTGTACTCTGGCTCATGATAATCATGATATTAACTATGTGTAGGTTTTGGAAAAAGGGAGAAAATAGGCTGGTTCACAAATAGGACGGATCGTTCTGTGGCAGCTATGTTGTTATGGTAACGCCTGTCAAATCTGTCTACTATGCACTCACCGATGCCAAATCATGATCTCATGCTATTCGACTTAGTAAAGTTATCCATTTAGTTCTTTCCAAACGGCCGGTCGAGCAATGTTGTCAGCTGTTAAATAACTGTCATCTGAAGTGTTACGAATATGGGTCGTTTAACTATCGAAGAACAGGTAATATTAGCTAGAAATTACTACAAAAGTGGTAATTCAAACGTGGGCTTTGAATTAAACAAAATTTTTTTCAGCGATGAATCTGATTTCTCACTCGGTGGTTACGTCAGCAAGCAAAATTGTCGCATATAGGGCTCAGAAAGTCCAGAAGTGACTGTGGTAAAGCCATTTCATCCGGAAAAAGTGACTGTTTGGTGCGCGTTATTGTCTGGAGATGTCATTGGGCGGCATTTTTTCGAAGATGACGTTGGTGGAACCGT